>MU182765.1:184169-205421 GCA_016904865.1 Pissodes strobi
CGAAATATTCTGAAAATTACCAGATATAGAGCAAATTTTACGTAGATTACGAAAATTGATACGCGAAATCCGAACAGTTGAGGATTTTTTCTGAATTAGCATTTTCCCGGCCTAGTGCATTTCCTAGCATTTGACAAAAATCTAAATGCTTTATTCGCTCCAATTTTAAAAATACTTATTGATCTTGAAATAGTCGTAAAATTACCAGATATAGAGCAAATTTTACGTAGATACGAAAATTGATACGCGAAATTCGAAGAATTGGGGAATGTTCTCCGAATTTGCATTTTCCCGGCCTAGTGCATTTCCTATCATTTGACAAAGATCTAAATGCATTATTCGCTCCGATTTTAACAATACTTATTGCCATCGAAATAATCTGTAAATACAGAGAAAATTTTACGTAAATTACGAAAATCTATAGGCGAAATCTGAAGAGTTGGGGATTTTTTCTAAATCTGGATTTTCCCAGTCTAGTGCATTTCCAAGCATTTGACAAAAATCCATGATTAGCACTGCAAAACGAGCTTCATTCGTCACTCATGAGCACCTTCCAAGATGGCCCTTCAAATGCAGCACAATTTAGGAGATAAACTGACAAAAAAAATCGAAAACAAGAGACCTTATTAGAATAAGTTCACAGAAGGAACATTTTGACGCATGCATGGTTCCAATATGGGGTAAAACGTGAGTTTGACAATCTATATTTCAATTGCAATTGAAGTATTATTATATTATGCAAATGCAGGATGTGACAAATTCGCTTCGCACCGTTGAGATCTCGCAAACCTTATAGAAATATCAAATCAGTTAAATAATAGCCTATTAATATGCCTTTTAGAACGTCAATGCATTTTCTCTCGTTTATGAAATTTAAAGAAAACCTAAAATTTTGAAGAATATTTTAATTTTTTCTCAGTGTAGCTGAAGAGATTTGTTAAGAGTCCTAGTGCCAATTTTTCCTTCCCCACGAGAAGACGTCCTTAAGTTTCAAACACAATGTTTGGCCTAGCATCGGCTTAATTTTTTTAAATACGGACCAGTATTTTTTATTTAATTTTAAAACTTTTTGGAAATTTGTAAATTATGTTGTGATTATCGATTATGGTACAGAATATTGTTCTACCATTTTTCTAAAGAAAATTATGTTTAAAATCTGGCAGTCCTCTGATGGCAATGACAGTGTGAAATTTGATCTCTACAAATAAAGCCAGCAAAAAAAAAATTCAAAATTTTAGTTTTATCAAAAATCTCCGAAATGAGACAAAATTTGTTAGTAAATCCCCAACTTTGCCGCAACATCTGAACGAAACATTATTGCTATATTGCTCCCCTCCGCCTTGGTCAAAGCGGAGGGGAGAGGTGGCATGAGAGTGTGCAATTAATTTTAAATGATCTCTTCAGATAAATTCAGCATAAAATAAATAATATTTTTTTAAAATTTGTTTTTTTTTCCAAAAATTTCCGACACAAAAGAACATTTGTTACTACATCTGCAACTTTGGCCCCCATTTAACTGATTTCGTATCTCTTGCGGTTTACGAGTTCCCAATGGGAAAATGCAAGTTTGTTTCACGCTGTATATCAAAAACATCTGGACGAAACATTAACAATCATCTTATGTCTATACTTATTTCTCCATGCTCGTTTATTATTTTGATAAATCCCAAAAATAACACGGGAAAAAAACCTACAACTTTTATAATAAACCCTGTAGCTAAGGTGTCAAATATTAATCAAAGCCCTGTACAGTAGTTGCGTTCATTAAATCTTGTGCAGGTTTTTTTCCCCTGCGTAAAATATAGGTGGGAAATTTGTAGATTATATTACATTAATTATCGACTATGGAACAAAATATTGTCCTACGTCCTACTGTTTTTCTAAAGGAAATTATGTTACATCTGGCAACGCTGATCAAACCGTATACGCGTGTCTGTGTTTCCCCGAAAATAGGAGAATAAATCGACGCGCCGACTCCGCGTAATTTAGCCGCCGAGCTAAGGACGGTTCTGCACTATAGCGTTTATCTGGGATCTGTAAATAAAGGACTCTGACTTTATTTGAAAAGATCTGTTAAAATAAGTTCCACGTTCTCATTGCCCTTAGATTTCAAATAGGGCTTTTCCCCATGGAAGGTCCATCATCAATTTAATTTTCTTTTATATGGACTTATTTTTTTTTATTTTTAGAAGCTTTCGATCTCCCAAACCAATCATGGGAACAAAATTGTTATTTATGCAACAAGTGTGTAAAGTGACCCTTTTTTTATGAATGAGAATATTGTCGCATGAGCCGTAGGCGAATGCGACAATCCCATGAATAACAATAGGGTACTTTACACATGAGTAGCATACAATTTTTTTTCTTTTACCGAAAAATATAGGAAAAAGGAAAAATAATATTAAATTACTTTACGCACTAGTGCGTAAAATATATTATTTTACGCGCTGCCTTAAACGTCAAAAAATATGTCCGATTTACTTTACGCACTAGTTCGTAAAATAACTTACTGTACGCAGTGCACATTAAAAAACCCTATTTTACGAATCTTAGAGAGTGCGTAAAGTGAGTATTTTACGCAAGGTAGTAGAAAATAGTTATTTATGCAACAAGTGTGTAAAGTGACTCTTTTTTTATGAATGGGAATATTGTCGCATGAGCCGTAGGCGAATGCGCCAATCCCATGAATAAAAAAAGGGTACTTTACACATGAGTAGCATACAAAATTTTTTCTACTATCGAAAAATATATGAAAAAACAAAAATAATATTAAATTACTTTACGCACTAGTGCGTAAAATAAATTATTTTACGCACTAGTGCGTAAAAACTTAAACGTCAAAAATATGTCAGATTTACTTTACGCACTAGTGCGTAAAATGACTTACTTTACGCACTAGTGCGTAAAATAACTTACTTTACGCACTGCACATTAAAAAGGCCTATTTTACGAATCTCAGAGAGTGCGTAAAGTGAGTATTTTACGCACGGTAGTAGAAAAAATATTTTTAAGGAAAAAGGAGTCCGAAAGTATCAATCCATCTTGGTCTAACGCATTACTTTTTATGGAAAATTCCTAGAGGTGGTAATTTCTCGATAAGTGTGATTGATACTTTATTGATTTTAGGCGATTGAAAGTTTTAAAATAATTGAATCAATAATACAGGTCCGCATTTAAACATTAAATTGATAATGAGTTCTACATCGAAAAGCGTATAGTGTTTCAAATCTAAGGATGCCACTTTACAGGAGGGGAAGGTAATGTCAATGAGAGTGTGAAATTTATTTCAAATAATCTCTTCAGATAAGGGCAGCAAAAAATTAAACATATTTTCAAAATTTTGACTTTTTCAAAAATATCCAAAAGAAAATTTGTTACTACATCCGCAACTGTATACCAAAAATATCTGAAACAAACATTAACAAGAATCTTATATATTTCTCTATGTTTATTATTTCGATGAATCCAAAAAATAACACGGGAAAAAACCTACAACTTTTATAATACACCCTGTAGCTAAGGTGTCAATTATTAATTAAAGCCCTGTATACAGTAGTTGCGGTCATTAAATCTTGCGCAGACTTTTTTCACGCGTTTCTGTGTTTCCCCGAAAATAGGACACGCGGAGCAAATGCAAATGAAAATAGATCGACGCGCCGGCGCCGGCGCCGACTCTGTGTAATTTAGCCGCCAAGCTAATGGTGGTGCTACACTACAGCGAACAAATAATTCCGATTTTATCTGAAGAGATCTGTTAAAATAAATTTGACATCCTCATTGCTACTTTTTTCTTCCCTATTAAATTTCCAATATGAAGTTTTGCCATGACAGGCCCATCGTCAATTTATTTTTTTTTAATGCGAACATGTATTTTTTATTTAATTTTTAGCAGCTTTCAACCTTCCAAAACCAGTCATGTATCATCACACTTACCCGTTTGAGCTAACAAAGTTTTCATGAGGAAAAAGGAGCCGGAAAATAATATGTGGCAATTTTTCGATAACATTATTGATTTTATGAGGTCGAAAGATTGATTGAAAAATTATATCAAGAATACAGGCTCCATTTAAAAATTAAATTGATAATGATCCTGTCATCGAAAAGGGTAGTATCTGAAATCTAAGGATGCCACTTTATATTAATGATCTCTTCAAATAAAGGCAGCAAATAATAAACAAAAAAATCAAAATTTTACAATTATCGATTATAGTACAGAATATTGTTCTACTGTTTTTCTAAAGAAAACTATATTACACCTGGCAACACTGTTCGCCAAGCTAAAGGTGATTCTACACTAGTGCGTTTATCTGGGAATTGTGAGCAAAGGACTGTGACTTTATCTGAAGAGATTTATTAAAATAAATTTCATATTCTCATTGCCATTTTTTTTCTTCCCTATAAAGTGACGTCCTTAAATTTCAAATACAAAATTTCGCCATTGAAGGCCCATCATTAAATTATTATTTTTTTAAATACGGACTTGTATCTTTTAGTTAATTTTTTGAAGCTTTCAAACTCCCAAAACCAGTCTTATGCCAATGAGTGCCTGAAATTTATTTTAAATGAAACGTCAGCAAGACAAAAGAAAGTGAAACCTCCATTAAACTAAACCAAGCGGTCACCCATACAAGTACTAACCACGCCCGACGTTGCTTAACTTCAGTGATCAGATGACTACTTTTTATCTTTTATTCTTGACAAATATGCAAAATGCAACAACTGTATAATTGTGCTCATTAATCTCATTCTCTCGCAGCCTACATCCTATAGATCTACATCTTTTTATTGGTATCGCTTTTTTGGTGTCATCGAATTTCAAATCACTCCTGTTCTCAGACGGCTACCGGCGCTACAAATGTTTTGAAGTTTTCACCTCCAAAAATATTTTTCAAAATTTTGGTGCTTTCAAAAATCTTCGAAACGAGAAAAAATTATTACTAGATCCGAAATTTTGCCCGCACTTATCTCTACCATTGTTGATTTTAATTTATTACGATAATTATTAGGGGTGAAGTAAGGTCGAACGCCTTACCAAGAACCATTAAAATGTAAAACTTATTCATATTCCTTCCTCAAGATTTCGTGGTACTGATACTGAATTTAACCTTAAATAATCTGTCAAGTTAAGATTTTTTTTTCAAATGAGTTAGAGACATGGATTTCAATTTTTTTTGCCCTTGGGCCACCCTCTATAGGAAATTCTACTTTAGTAACCTAACCCAGTACTAACCCAAACAACTGCGAATCAATTCTTTCCAAGTGATAAAGGTCATGCCACACTGCTTCACAGACGTAGGTATTAATAGCCGATTGCACCGAAGTAATTAACTTAAAATTAAACTAATATCAGATTAAATTCCGTCTGTTCAGACGGAAGTTAATCCGATATTAGCTTAATCTTGAGTTAAATACTCCGGTGCAATCGGCTATAAAAGATAAACTACCTAATTCCTGGATTATAGGAGTTTTATCTAATTTTAGAACGTCTTGATTACACTGGCAATCCACAATCACAATGTTAAACCAGCTCATGCGACATGACTTACTCCAGATAAAGAAGAATAAGGGCTTTTATCATTTACCATTTCAATCAAAGGATAATCCTAAGTAATCTATGAGGTATCATATTATAGCTCGACGAATTTAATTTTTTTATTACGAAACGTAAAGTGTGTTCAGAAATATCAGAAACCCACAAAAAAATGTTGGGCAAGTATAAATTTACGGGACGGAATGGTTACACTTGTCCGCACAGGCCCTCATTACTTTGTAAATTCAGGTAAAATTTTAGATATTACATTTGAAATGAACCTAAATAAAATAGCCAGTTTAAATTGCGTTTATTATCGCACCTGAATGTTGTTTCAGATTCGATCTTGATCGATTTTCTATACAAACAGAGAATGCTCATAGGCACTAAAAATTACCATAGGGGCTAGTTCTAAAGTGAATTTGTAAATAAAACAAAGACCTTTAGCATTATATGAATATTTTAATAAGTTACTTTACCTGAAAACAACCTGAAGCTCATAAATAAACAAAATATAAACATTAAATTATTCAGTGTCAAATTAGTCAGTGCTACGATATGGACAATATTTGTCGATGCTAGGTATCGACCTTGCAGAATATCACAAGAATAATACCTTTAAAAATAATGCCTTTTAAAAGCTTAAGCATTGCATAAACAATTGTAATCCTAAACACAATCTTACAGCTATATACACTTAAATGTTCATTAATGTTCCTGCGGAACTGCTCAGTGTGAGCTCAGTTAGCTGAGATAACTTTAAGATGAAACACAGTAATAGACAAGCAATAATAACAGAATAATAATTAATAATTACTTTAATGTCCACAATAAGCTACAATGTACACTATATTCACCAATGGACGAGCCACGTTCAATCGTTCAGCAGTTTATCTTTCAACACAAGGGAAAGTCACTTAAAAACAATTACTAAGTCTCTCCTTAGCTTCTATATACAATGTACTTCAACTTCTTGCAAATAAGAATGACTCAAATGGTAGTGGATTGAGATTTGAGAATGATATGCAGACATATGCAAATGGCATGACAGGGATGCCATTGTGAAATGCGGTTTTTTATACACGCATAAAATGTATACTAAAACACGCTATGCAGGTAGCATAGGTAGACTAAACTCCGTGTAATGGAATAGCACTTATGGGAAACTTTATATTATAATAAAGCATAGAGAATGCTGAGAGAGTGATCGTGAGAGAGTGAGTTAGTTTACTTACACGGCCTATTGCCGAGGGAACGCTTAGTACAGCGTCTTACTTTTGAGTGAGTGATTGTAAACGAGTGAGTTTACTTACATGGCCCAATGCCGAGGGAATGATTAGTACAGCGTCTTCAGAGAATAGAACCCCCATGGCCGAATGCCAACGGGGACGCTTAGCACATCGTCTTATGAGAGAATCAGAGAAACAGAGAAATGAATCCCCATGGCGGCGCGCCAACGGGGACGCTTAGTACAGCGTCTTACCTTTGAGAAATTGGAAATGTCCTTAGGTAATACGACTACGACGAGCTGTCGCAATCGCAGAGTACCACAAATATCGTTTGAGTAGAGATCTTGAGAGATTAGGGGTTCCAACACGTGAAACTGCCTGGCATGGTCAGCGCGGCTTACTTGTGTGAGGTCAAGAGACTACTTAATTTTAGAACGTGAGAACTAGATCAACTCGAAGGCGTTGACTCCTCCCTTTCTGGCGAGAGAACCTACGTCACACCGGAAATAGAAAGGGCAAATAATGTAAATACAGAGAAGTATACAAAACTTAACATCGGCGATTGTCTAAAATAAACTTATGAATTTTAACACATATCTGGTTGAAATCTGCTGGCTAGTTTTTATAAAATTCGATTATTAAAGATCGGAATGTTAGGGACCCCTAGAATTATAGTTAGGTTTTTTAGGTTGGATGAAGTGGCTGTCCTGTAGGAAGCGCTGTGATTGGTCGGATCGGCGTGTGTTGAGCGGCCGGTTTCAGATAAGGCTAATAAAAAAAGCACAATAGTTTTTCTCTTCTTTTTATTAGTTATTAATAACCGCATTCTATTCTAGGGGTACGCCCTTTTAATGAACTACCTTATTCCTGAACTTGAGAACTTTTCGATTACGCTGGCAAGCCTAACCACTAACCAAATTTAGCAGATTTAATTTTTTTTTTGTATATTTTCGGCATTGTTTTTTCATTTTAATCAGTAATTCTGATCATTATCGGTGGCCGTTTTTTTTTATTATCTTTTCTAAGACGGCATAGTTTCCTTCTTTTGTGGGTCACACCCCTGTCGGTTTATTTCTTTTAATGTCGGCTCGTATAAATGGTACAATTTCGGATTTCGATCTTAAAAACCGCAATCCTCATTTTGAATAATGGCAACATTGTCACAGGCCGAATTGTGTGATTACCCCTTTATATACATGGATTGACGTGGACTTGATATATTTTTTTTAAGTGTAAAAGTCCATTACAAATTAGAATTAATAATATGAAGTTGAACAATAATATCGGGCCAAGCGGGAATAAGATGCACTGTTTTCTGCTACTGGTATGCACAGCAAAAGAGAAGTTTTAAAAGATTGCATTCCACGACTCGGAAATAATGAATTGCATTAAAGCCCTATTTATCGATCTTTTGGTAACTTTATCAAGAACGCCCATCCTTTAACAAATTTATTGGCCAGCAATCGAGACCTGGCCTTAGGTCGTTTAAATTCTATTTGAATTGAATTTTTAAATTGAATTTTATCAACTGACGAGATTTTAAATGAAATGCCCGGGACTTAATCCACTACCACATTTTTAATACAGTCCATATAATAATCGACAAAAGCCCCAATGAATATTCATTAGGTAATCGAAAAATATTACCATGTCCTCATAGCGTCACGAAATGTATATATAAATTTCAATATGTTGCAAATGAAGGCATCGTTTCGCTGATTAATAAAACGTAAATTTTGACCGAGTGGCATAAATTTTTGATAACCAGTATGCGTGTTGATGACCCTGTGACAGTTAGATACTATATGTATTTATTGTGCTCTAGATTCTAGATTAAATAAATTAGCGATAAACAATAAAATATGAATTTTTAATAATTGTTCGCTATGGGAATAATAGAGTCTTTTCAGAATTATGTTTTAAAATCTTAAAATATCCGCCACAGTAAAATATCTAGGGCAGTTAGGTCTGGAGAACGCGCAGGCCGCTCGACGAGATCTATCTATCCATCCAACGCCTAGGAAAGTATTGATTTTAAAATTTATAGTTGTCAGTTTTGCTTTTCAATATTTCCGTTCATTTTAAAGGATAAAGGTTTAGATATAAATAAACATTATCATCAACTCTTTTAACATTTTCGCAAAACTCTAGCTCTGATGGTTGATTATTGCCAACATGACAACTATTTTCATTCTGACGTGGCTAAAGCAACTGCGCCAATGATACCCATCTTGAAACCGCCTCTCCGATTGGTACCAACTGATGAATTGTTATTGCTGGCAACCATCAGTGAGTTATTATTGTCAACTGTTGCCAACTGTTTTATCTCAAAATTCTTTACAGTTGAATGGAACAATAAAATAAAACAGGTAAAATATATGTTCCGCCGGTAAATGCCTTTAAAGACGATGAATAATTCCTGAAAATATTCATGAATTGGACAGAGAGCCTATTTCTTGCCGCCAGGGCTGTCTTAATGCTGAAAATGTTCCGTGTCGAACTCTATAAAGTTTCAAGGGAACGCCCCATGGCCGGTACCAGAGTTTTCGCAAGACAGACGATAAAATGATTTTATTTTTAATGCCATTAATTCTGCTTGCATCCTAACGTGTAACGTATAACGTTAGACAGTGCGAAAACTATTTAATATCTCTCTCGGCGCCGCGACGCTTGTACAGTCATAGGCGACGCCTCCGTGTCTAGGCGACTGTCCCCTTTTGTATATTCAATGAGGGCAATTTCTTGCCCATTTAACGTCATAACATGGAACGCATGACTTTCCAGGAGCCTAATTGTGTTTTCGTATACCGACGGATCAATATTTTTAAAACATTTATAGCTATATTTTGTTTCCTATTTTATTTCCGTGCATTTGGTTTATACTTATTAGTCTTGTGTTTGCTTAACAAACTTCAATTATATTCCCTAAGGATATATATTTTTGACATTTATAATCTTTATTTATTTCAATGCTTTTTATTTATGTTTATTAATTTCATGTTCTCAATACTTTTTTTGCATGAATGTTTAACCCTTAAAATTATTTTTAAACATTTAATCCTTATGTCATTTCAATTTGTTTTTTATACTTATCAGTTTTGTATACCCTTAACACTTTTAAATTCAATTATCTAGTGATGTATTTAATTCAATTGTTTCCCTTTTTCTGAAGTCTTGCATTTTTTCTTTGTTTGTGACATTCATTTTTTTAGTTATTCGTTCCTCATTTTTATCTAAATTCTCTTAAGTTGTTTTTTAATTCAATTATTAGAATTTTTGACTTTTGTTGGTTCATATTTTGGAAATTTACTCGTTTTTTCTTTCGTTTTAATTGTTTTTATGTCTACGTACTCAATTCATATTCGTTTAAAACGGATTTTAATGTATTATCTTTATTTTTTCAGTTGATTTTGCTTATAATTCTTAATTTTTTATTATTTTAGCGGAACTTTAATTCAACTCTGTTTTATTTTTCAAGTGTCCTTTTTTTGTCAGAATTTTGTACTGATGATCTATATCTTAATTAAATTTTCTAATGGTGTTTTTTAATACAATTATGGAGCCTTTGTTCGATTTTATTTAAACTCTAGATTTTAATAAATTATCTTTATTTTTTTCAATTGATTTTGTTTGTAATTTTTAATTTTTTATTATTTTAGCAGCACGTTAATTCTACTTTGTTTTATTATTTCAAGTCCTCCTTTGTCAGAATTTGGTATTGGTAATCTATGTCTTAATTAAATTCTCTAATGGTGTTTTTTAATACAATTATTGGGCTTTTGTCAGACCTTATTTAAACTCTAGATTTTAATATATCATCTTTATTTTTTTCAGTTTATTTTATTTATAATTCTTATTTTTTATTCTTTTAACTGAACTTTGTTTTTTTTTCTCAAGTATCCTCCTTTGTCAGAATTTTGTACTGGTGATCTATATCTTAACTAAATTCTCTAATGGCTTTTTAATACAATTATTGGGCTTTTGTTACGCTTTATTTAAACTCTAGATTTTAATATATTATCTTTACTTTTTTCAGTTGATTTTGTTTATAATTCTTTTTTTATTCTTTTAGCAGAACTTTAATTCAGCTCTGTTTTATTTTTTCAAGTGTCATCCTTTGTCAGAATTTTGTCCTGGTTATCTATATCTTAATTAAATTCTATAATGGTGTTTTTAAATACAATTATTGGACCTTTGTCAAATTTTATTTAAACTTTTGATTTTATTATATTTTCTTTATTTTTTTCAGTTGATTTTGTTTATAACCCTTAATTTTTATTCTTTTAGCAGAACTTAATTCAACTCTGTTTTATTTTTTCAAGTGTCCTCCTTTATCAGAATTTTGTACTCATGATCTATATTTTTGACGTTTAATATGTTTTCTTTTCAATGCGTTTAGTTATACTTATGAGTTATGTATTCCTTTAACAAAACTTTAATTATATTCCCTATTTAAATTGTCCAATTTTGTTCTATATTTTTGATATTTAATCATTATTTTTCTCAGCGAGTTTTGTTTATGTTTATTAATTTTATTTTCTCTTAGCAGAACCTTAATTAATTCAATTCCCTAATGAGGCTTTTTGATTCAATAGTTTTCTTTGTATGAATTTTAAATGTATAATACTTTTTTCATTTTATTCTTTAATACAATAATAATAATTGTGCCCCTTTATTAGAATTTTTTACTCTTGAATTTCTATATTTTGACATAGATATTATCTTTATTTCTTTCAATGATTTTGTTTAACTCTTAACTTTATTCTTTTCACACAAATTTAATTCAACTCTGTAATTATATGTTTTCATTAAATTGTCATCCTTTGTTAGAATTTTATACCAACATTTAATCTTTACTAATTTTGTATTTATTGTCTTAATAAATTTTATTTAAATTTTCTAATGATTTTTCTGAAATCAAAGGTCCTTTATTTTAATTGTAACCTTTTATGATATCTATTTCTAACATTTAGTCATTCTCTGTCAATACGTTTTATTCACACTGATTCATTTTATTTTATCTTTACATAAGTTATTAAATTATCTAATGATTTATTTGCCTTATTTGTTCCCTTTTGTTTAATTTTTTGTCTCGTGATGTTCCATGTAAAATTTTTCTAAATCGGGTTTGTTTATACATTGATTTCTTAGTTTCTTTTTTTAATTAACTGAATTGTCCTAAATATTTTATCACTAGTTCCTTTCATTTTGTTGTATTTATATTTATTAATTTTGTATCCTCTTAACACAACTTTAATTAAATTCTTTTATGATGTTCTTAATTCAAATGGACAACAAGATCTATATGTTTGATATCATTTTGCATTTATTCATTTAAATTGGTTTTTTTCTTAATCATTTCATATTTGTTTTGCTTATGATATTAGCTTTGCATTCTCTTACTACTACTTTAAATAAATTCTTTAATGCTGTATTGCAATTAATGTTTTATATTTTTGTCGATTATTTCGTATTTCTCTTCAATTGGTTTTGTTAATTTTTTTTTTAAATTTGCTCTCCTCTTTACACATTAGTCACATTTACTAATAAAGTTCTTGATTTCAATACTTGTCTAACATTTACTTTTTTCCTTATTTATTTATTTCCTTTTAGTGCATTTCGTTTATAAATACTTAAAAACTTTATATTCTCTTGACACAACTTTAGTTACACTCTTTAATGATATGTTTTAATTCAATTGCCCCTCGTTGAGATAATTTTTTACTCGTATTGTTCTATATTTTTAAATCTTTATTTCCTCTAAATTGGGTTTAGTTATTCTTATAAATTGTGTATTATGTTGATATAACTTTGTTAAATCTCTAATATCGCTTTTAATTCGATCATCTCCCTTTCTTAAAATGTTAACTCTTAATGTTCTATATTTGTTACATTTAATCTTTATTCATTTTCAAGTGCGTCTTAACCCAACCGTGCTCCATAATAATGTTTTTCAAATAATTTATTCCGCTTTCTTAGAATTTTATCTCTGTTTTTTCATATTTTAGAGTTTAGACATTTACTCGCTTTTTTCTTCATTTTAATTGACTCGTACTCAATTCTTTTTCCTTTAGTGCGAGTTTAATTAAATTCTTTCATTACGTTTTTTAATAAATACAATAATTATTGGGCCGTTTTGTTAAAATTTCTTTCAATTGATTTTGTTTATAATTCTTAACTTTTTATTTTGTATTCGTGATCTACACGTTTGATATCTAATCTTTCTTCCCTTCAGTTCGTGTTGCTTATGTTTACTGATCTTGTATCATCTTAACAAACTCTAATTAAATTATCTAATGATATTTTTAAATATCCTTTTATGTTTTTTATTTCTAACATTTAATGATTTACTTTGACGTAATGCGCTTTATTTGTCTTATTTGATCCCTTTTGTTTCTAATTTTGCATCTTGACGTTCCATTTTCCCCCCCTTAACACAATTTTATTGTTGATATGTTTCAATTGGTTCTATTTAAATTAATTTATAAATTTCGTATCCTCTTAACATAATTTTAATTCACGATCTATATTTTTCCTTTAAATTGATTTTGTTTTTCTTAATTATTCCGAATTCAACCTTTCTAATGAATTTTAGTTAATTCAATAGTCACTTTTTGTTTCGATGTTTTATTTGTAATGATCTATAGTTTTAATAATGTTATATTTAGTTCATTTCGTTCCGTTTTGTTTATACTTAACTTTGTATTCTCTTAACACAGCTTTAATTAAAATCTTTAATGCTGTATGTTAGTTCAACTGTTTTTCTTCAATTCCTCTTCATACATTAGTTACATTCCCTAATAAATTTTCTAATTCAGCTGTTTAATATTTAATCTGTATTGTCTTTTAATTTGTATTGTTGATACTTATGAATTTTATATTCTCTTATCACAACTTTAATTAAATTCTTTAAGGATGTATTTTAATTCAGTTATCCTTGGTTGTTAGAGTTTTTGACTATTAATATCTAATCTTTATTTCCTTTAAGTTGAGTTTATTTATACTTATTATTTCTGAACTGTCTTTAAAAACTTAATTAAATCGATTGTCCCTCTTTCCTAAAATGTTTTGCTATAATTTTTAACTCTTGATGTTCTATATTTTTGACATTTAGTCTTTATTTCTTTTGAATTGGTTTTTAATACAGTGTTTTTGTTTTTTTTATTCAATTGTCTTCTTCATTTATTCTTATAAATTTTGTATTCTCTTAATATAATTTGGTTAAATCTCCAATATCTCTTTCAATCCGATCATCCCACTTTCTTAAAATGCTAACTCTGAATGTTCTATATTTTTGACATTCAACCTTTATTTCTTTTCAATTCAATTATTCCGCTTTCGTAGAATTTTTACGATTGTTGTTTCATATTTTGGAAATTTACTAGTTTTTTACTTCATTTTAATTGATTCTATTCCCACGTGCTCAATTCTTATTCGTTTAGTGAGACCTTAATTAAATTCTTTAATTACGTTTTTTAATACATACCATTATGGTGCCTCTTTGTTAAAGTTTTGTATTCATGAAGCTCTAAATTTTGATATTGGTATCTTTATTTCTTTCAATTGATTTTGTTTATTTCTGAGCTTTCTATTATTTTTATTTTGTACTCGTGATCTATACATTTGACATTTAATATTTTTTCTTCTCAGTTCGTGTTGCTTATGTTTACTAATTTTGTATTATTTTAATACAATTCTAATTAATTAATCTAATGATATGATGCGTGATTTATTTGTCTTATTGCTCCCTCTTGTTTCTAATTTTCACTCGTGATATTCCTAGACTCAATTTTATTGTCGATATGCTTCAGTTGACTCTATTTAAATTTATAAATTTCATATCCTCTTAACATAATTTTAAATAAATTTTTTATGAAGATTTTTAATTTACGATGTATATTTTTCCCTTAAATTGATTTTAATATGCTATATTTAGTTAATTTCGTTTCGTATTGTTTATAATTACTAGCTTTGTTTTCTCTACTACTACTTTAATTAAATTCTTAATTCAATTGCTCCCCGTTGTTCGAATTTTGACTCTTAATATTTTTTGTCGTTTAATTCTTATATTTCTTACTTCCTCTTCACACATTAAATCACATTCTCTAACGAAGTTTGTAATTCAGCTGTTTAATATTTAATCTGTATTGCCTTTTAATTTGTTTCGTTGCTACTTATGAATTTCATATTCTCTTATCACAATTTCCATGATTAATTCAGTTCTCCCGGGTTGTTACAATTGTTGACTATATTTAATCTTTATTTCCTTTAAATTGGATTTATTTATACTTATTATTTTTGAACTCTCTTAAAAATACCTAATTCAATCGATGATTATCCCACTTTCTTAAAATGTTTTACTATAATTTTTAACTTTTGATGCTCTATATTTTTGACATTTAGTCTTTATTTCCTTTCAATTGATTTTTAATACAATGTTTCTCTTTTAATTCAATTCTGTTCTTGGGGTTAAGTGTTGTCATCTTTTCTCCATTTGTCTCGTTTACTAGGTATGATTTCCTTTTCACCCAACCGATTTAGTTTGTATTGATTAATCTTTTATTCTCTCAGCATAACTTTTATAAATAAATTCCCCAATGCAGTTTTTTAATTCAATTGTCTCTATTGTCTATTTTAATTTACGATCTATATTTTTCCCTTAAATTGATTTTGTTTTTCTTATTTATTTAGAATTCAATTTTTCTATTGAATTTTATTTAATTCAATAGTCACCTTTTGTTTCGATTTTTAACTCTTAATGATCTATATTTTTAATATGTTATATTTAGTTCATTTTGTTTCGTGTTGTTTATACTTATTACAATTGTTGACTCTTAATATTTAATCTTTATTTCCTTTAAATTGGGCTTATTTATACTTATTATTTTTGAGGTTTAAAAAATTTAATTAAATCGATTATCCCTCTTTCTTAAAATGTTTTGCTATAATTTTTAACTCTTGATGTTCTATATTTTTGACATTGGTTCCTAATACAATGTTTTTTTTTTAATTCAATTGTCTTCTGGTGGTGAAGTATTGTCATTTTCCTTAATTTTTTTTCTTTTAATATTCATCCAACCGGTTTTGTTTATATTGTTTAATATGTTAATCTCTCAACATTACTTTAATAAATACATTTTCAAATGCAGTTTTTAAATTCGATTGTCCCTATTGTCTTTGTTTGAATTATTTCTCTTAATGTTCCATATTTTTCATTGTTTATGCTCAATTAATTTCATATTCTTTTAACGCCACTTTCTTGGTTTCCATTGACTCGGCCTTTATCAATATGCATTTATTTGCTTTTAGAAAGTATTACCTATTTTATATGTTTAGTAAAACATTCAATTATCTGTTAAAACATGATATTTGTATAAATTGTCTATTAATATTTGCTCCTTAAACAAGGTTATGTAAACAGACCTATTCGTGTGTCTGTGTGTGTTCGTTTTAAGGTAAACGCAACTGGCTTTCTAATTTATTACAGCCTATTAATAATCTTTTCGCCGACAACTTCAAATATTTACATTCAACGTTCAGTTATTATATAACTTAATTTTTTTTTTCAGGATGTGGTGGACGATAACTGGAAACTTCGGCAACATTTTGCCCATCGATTGGTCAAAATCCTACGCAAGGAAGCTACAGATCGACTCATTGCACCTAGAACAGGTAAAATGTCCTTTACTTTTTGATAACATATTTTTTCCATTAATAAATCTCGAGTCTCCTTCAAGCGTGAATAACTTAATTCTTAAAACAACAACAATTTTACATTCGCTACCGTTTTTAACGCAAAACGATTATTCTGGGAATGGAGTTATTCGTACATGAAGAAACTATAGCGGTTGAATGATTTGTTTATGACGTGAAAAATTTAATTCGAAGAGCAATAAAAAAATTCAAAATAATCAAAAATATTTATATATAGTCTTCACGAGACGAGCAAAAACAACGTAATCTTGGCTTATAAACTGGGGAAAATGGTCTTAAGTTGACCCAAACTAACCAAAATGTGCCCAAGTGACACCAAATTTATCCAAGGATCATGTTAAAAAAAATAGCAAGCAGCTAATTAACGTTGTTAGATGGCAATATCCCACCAGATGTTTTATGATGTATATTTTTTTACTCATTATTAGTCCCACACAGGCCGATTTCAAGGAGAATAATGTGAAACACAACTAGTCTATGTGGTACAATAATAATTATTTTAAATTGGAGCTTATTTACTTATGACCTAATCCTCTTGGTTAGACTAAAATAATATTTGTAATTAGGTGTTAAATGTCTTAACTATTCGTTTTTCAGAGTCAATACGATGTTTGATGTATTGTCCTTCCTTTCTTTTAATATTTTGAGAATTAATTACTTTTTTGTAGTCCATCATAAAGCTGTTTTAAGGCTTGGAATATGCAAAGTCCCATACAATCCTTGCTTCCCTTTTATTTTTATCAAATTTTACGTATATTGTAAATTTATTAAGTTTTTTTCGCTGTCTTTAGCCCTTAATAAATGCAATTTTTTTTTTCAATTATTGAGATATCGTTATTTAACTGCCATCATATAAACCTCGTATTGATTTGCACTAACTCATATTCAATTGGCCACTCAATTGAAGCTCTGAATATGGTATAAATAGATACGCTGTGCTGAAGTCCTAAATTCAGTTCCATGGTGAATAGATAGATAGACTATTTGATCACGTAACACCTCCGATAGAATGACACCTGTCAAAAATTTAAGGTTATATTTGCAGTTTGTCCAGATGTGATTAATAAACTGAAATTATTTTATGCCATGAACCGTTTAACGCCATTTGACCCAAATTTGAGGCGGGAAGGTAAATTACCATTCCCGATTTGATAGTGGAGTAGCAGTGTTGCCAATAGTACCACATTCTCGTGTGACTTAAAATTAAACTTCCACGGAAAGTATTAACTATTATTATTAATCGAATTTCTAAGCTTCCTTTCTTACCAGAACCAGTGTTTTTGTTTGTAATTTTATTGAGTTGTGTTATTTTGTTATCATTTTATTAATATATTGTTCGTTATTATCTGAATAATTATTTTATTTTTTCCAACTTTACACCGCAAATTAAAGTTCACTGGAATATATTTTAATGTAATTTCTAAGCTTGCTACTTTAGCAGCGTTTTTTGTATATATTTTTATTTATTAAGTACTTCCTGAATTTCTTTTAGGGCTGTTTTATATCTGTAACCTTTTATCAACTTTTGTTATGTGGTTTTCATTTTATTTGTATATTTTTAAATTTATTATTTTCCTTTATTGTTTGTCATCAATTTTAATTCTGAACGGAAAATTAAAATACTATTGTTAATCTAAATCCTAAGATTGCTCATTTTCAAAGTAGCGCAGCGTTCTTGTTTGTAATTTTCTATTTTATACACTTTCTGATTTTTTTGTAAGTTTTTATCGCGTTTTATTATTTTGTTTCGTTTTAATTTATGTAATATATCTTAATTAGTTTATTTTTACTGACTGACAAGAGATGACCCCGATTCACGAGGGCGTCAGGGGGAGAGGGGGGGGGAGGATTATACCCCTCACCTCCCTGGATACCCAAAAATGTTCGAAAAATGGGAAATAATTGAAAAAAATGTAAACATTGTTCGAAAAGTTAATAAAAGTATTATAAAACGAAATAATAAAAAAAACTTAATAAAAAAAAAGTTAAAGAAACGCGGTTTTCGGCAAAAAATGGCGAAGGAGTTCAGCTACGAGGTTGGGGATGGCAAAATGGGAAGAAAAATTTGCTTTATAAAAAAACAAACATTTTTGAAAAAATAGGAAAAAATTTAAAAAAACGTAAGAAAATGTTCTGAAGGTCAAAACTAATATAAAACGGAATATTATAAAACCAAATACGAGAAAAAAAATATTAAAAAAAAGCGAAAAAAAAAGTTGAAAAAAAAGGAAAAAACTATAAAAAAGATATCGAGACCGGGAGCAAAAGTTGAGAAAAAAAAACAAAAAAATAAAAATTTAATTCCTAATATCTCTTTCTTTTATAAGTACACAACTTCAGTTTTCTGTTTTTATCAAGTTTTTATCACGTTTAATTATTTTGTTTCTTTTTAATTTATGCATTATGTATTTAAATTTATTATCTCTTATTTAGTTTATTTTTACTTTTATTGTTCACATTATTTAATTCTTCGTCACGCTTTATTTAGATCTTGTTCTGTATTAATTTTCTTTTTAGTACATAAAATATTAATTTTTTTGTAAGTTTTTATCGCGTTCTATTATTTTGTTTCATTTTAATGTGTTTAAATTTAATATCTTAATAAATTTATTTTTACTTTTATTGTTCACATTATTTTATTTTTCGTCACGCTTTATTTAAATCTTGTTCTATATTAATTTTCTGTTTTATAAGTTTTCTGATATTTTTGTAAGTTTTATCGCGTATTATTATTGGGTTTCGTTTTAATTTATGGAACATGTATTTATATTTATTGTCTCATAATTAGTTTATTTTTGCTTTTATTGTTCACATTATTTAATTCTTCGTCACGCTTTATTTAGATCTTGTTCTGAATTAATTTTTCTATTTAATACGTTTTATGATATTTTTGTAAGTTTTTATCGCGTTTTATTATTTTGTTTCCTTTTAATTTATGTATCATGTATTAAATTTAAAATACTTCTTAATTAGTTTATTTTTAATTTTATTGTTCACATTATTTATTTTTTGTCACCCTTTATTTAGGTCTTGTTCAGTATTAATTTTCTGTTTTATACATTTTCTGATATTTTTGTGAGTTTTTATCGCGTTCTATTACTTTGTTTCGTTTTTATTATGCATTTAAATTTAATATATCTTCATTAGTTTATGTTTACTTTTATTGTTCACATTATTTCATTTTTATCCACGGTTTATTTACATCTAGTTCAGTCTTAATTTTCTATTTTATACATTTTCTGATATTCTTGTAAGGTTTTATCGCGTTTTATTATTTTGTTTAGTTTTAATTTGGGTATTATACATTTAAATATAATATCTCTTAATTCGTTTGTATTTACTTTTATTGTTCACGTTATTTTATTTTTCGTTACGTTTTATTTAGATCTTATTTTGTATTAATTATCTGTTTTGTAAATTTTCTTATTTTTTTTAAGTTTTTATCGCGGTTTATTATTTTGTTTCGTTTTAATTTATGTATTTTGTATTTAAATTTAATGTCTCTTAATTAGCTTATTTTTGCTTTTATTGTTCACATTATTTCATTTTTCGTCACGCTTTATTTAGATCTTGTTCGGTATTAATTTTCTGCTTTAAACATTTCTGATATTTCTGTAAATTTTTATCGCGTTTTATTATTTTGTTTCATTTTAATTTATGGATTATGTAGTTAAATTTGATGTCTCTCAATTAGTTTATTTTTACTTTTATTGTTCACATTATTTAATTTTTCGTCACGCTTTACTTAGATCTTGTTGTGTATTAATTTTCTATTTTATAAATTTTCTGACATTTTTGTAAGTTTTTATCGCGTTTTATTGTTTTGTTTCGTTTTAATTCATGTATTATGTATTTAAATTTATTGCCTCTTAATTAGTTTATTTTAACTTTCATTGCTCACATTATTTAAATCTTCGTCCCGCTTTATTTAGATATTGTTCTGTATTAATTTTCTATTTTATACATATTCTGTTGTTTTTATTGCATTTTATTATTTTGTTTCGTTTTAATGTATGTATTATATATTTAAATGTATTGTCTCTCAATTAGTTTTATTTTTACTTTTATTGTTCACATTATTCAATTTTTCGTCACGCTTTATTTAGATATTGTTCTGTATTAATTTTTTATTTAATACATTTTCTGATATTTTTGTAATTTTTTATCGCATTTTATTATTTTGTTTTTAGTTTATGTAATATGTATTTAAATTTATTGTCTCTTAATTAGTTTATTTTTACTTGTATTGTTCACGTTATTTCATTTTTTGTTACGCTTTATTTAGATCTCATTCAGTATTAATTTTCTGTTTTAATAATTTTCTGATATTTTTGTAAGTCTTTATCGCGCTTTATTTGTTTGTTTCGTTTTAATTTATCTATTATGTATTTAAATTTAATATCTCGTAATTACTTTATTTTTACCTTTATTGTTCATATTATTTAATTTTTCGTCACGCTTCATTTAGATCTTGTTCAGTATTAATTCTCTGTTTTAAACATTTTCTGATATTTTTGTAAGTTTTTATCGCGTTTTATTATTTTGTTTTGTTTTAATTTATGGCATATATTTAAATTTATTGTCTGTTAATTAGTTTATTTTTACTTTTATTGTTCACGTTATTTAATTCTTCGTCACGCTTTATTCAGATCTTGTTCAGTATTAATTTTCTGTTTTATACATTTTCTGATATTGTTGTAAGTTTTTATCGCGTTTTATTATTTTGTTTCGTTTTAATTTATGTATTATGTATTTAAATTTATTGTCTCTCAATTATTT
>MU182765.1:214224-234462 GCA_016904865.1 Pissodes strobi
AGGCGAAATATGTGGGCAAGTCACATGCGCACAAATATTCACAAAGACAATGTGGTAATCAGCAGTAAAGATGGAATTGAAATTATTAAATCTGCAATTCAAAAACACATAATATCGTACAGGATTTCAGCAAATGAAGTTGCAGTAAATATTAAAACATCTTTTAATACAATTTTGAATAAAGTTGTGTCTGTAATAGAAGCCGAACTTAAAAAGCTCACAGCACTAAAATTAAACATGGAATTGTTTGGGTTACATATAATTCAATCCGACTAATGGCGAGTATAATGTAAAGTCCTTTAACACATTTTTCCTTGTTGTGCGTAGCAGCTTAGATCAATCATCTATTTTAAGAGAAATATTGGAAACCATAGACAGTTATCGCCTAAAACTAGCCGAAACCAAGAAAAAATACAATTGAAAACGAACAAAAACTTATAAAATGTGCTATAAACAAACCAACCGACGACCGGTGCAAAAGAATCATGACTTTTCTAATTAATTTGTCTTTCTGCAGGGGAAAGTTTCCTGGTGTCCTGAAGGTTGGTAAGATTGTACTTCTGCATAAAAGGGATGATGTGCATTCAGTGCGAAATTATAGACCTGTAACTGTGTGCTCTTCCTTTTCGAAGCTGTTTGAATATTGCTCCATAGTTTCCAAGCAAATAAATCAACAAACTCAGCTATTCACACCTTTTATGATGAAATAGTACAACTGGTCGACGCAGGGGAAGGCCCTGTTGGGGTTTTTTGTAACCTCAGCAGGGCCTTTGACTGTGTTGATCATACTAAACTTTTAGAAAGACTAGTTTGTTATGGATTGAAGAATCAGGCATTGGAATGGGTGCGATCTTTCTTAGCAGACAGAAGGCAGTATGTAGCTATTCACCATTTGGATTCTGATGGTAGTAGGGCAGAAGTTAATTCTAGGTCTGAAAATGCTTAATGGGGGTTCCTCAGGGTACTGTTTTAGGCCCGGTGCTGTTTTTATTATATGTAAATAAATTGCCACATGTTGTACCTGGGGTATCGATAACTTCGTTTGCTGATGATACCTTCATTGTGGCTTCAGGTTCATCCGGCGAACTGTTGAAATGTAAAGTAGATGATGCAATCTCTAGACTGTTTAGTTGGTTTGCAAGTAGTTGTTTATATTTTAATTTGGATAAAACACAATGTGTTAACTTTCACACAAGATAAGGAACTACAATGAACTAAAATTTGAACTAAATAATGTGAATATTGACAATGTTGAACATGTAAAGTTTCTCGGGATATATTTGGATTCCTGTCTGGACTGGAAGAAGCACTATGATTATGTGATATCAAAACTAAACTCAACTTATTATGTACTGTTGAATTTGAGAAATGTACTAACACAAAACATTTAATTATGATGTATCATGCACAGGTTGATTCTATACTTAGATATGGTGTGTCCTTTTGGGGAATTTCAACGAAATCAAAGGATGTGTTCATTATGCAAAAACGAATAACCAGATGTATAGAGGGTGTCAATCGAAGAACATCATGTAGGGATCTTTTTAAAATGTTTAATATCCTAACACTTGCCGGTCTGTACATATTTGAAACATGTCTGCATATTTTTAAAAATAGGAATAACTATACAAGGCATGGCCAGTTACATTCATTTAGCACCCGAATTGCGCAAGATTTCTATATACCACCCTATAAAACCCTGATAATGTATAGGTCCCCAAATGTAATTGGTCTTAGGCTTTTCAACCATCTTCCGCCGGGCATTGGAAATTGTCAGAGTGTGAATAGGTTTAAGAATTTTTGATATCAAAATGTCTTTATGGCTCTGGAACGGTAGATGTGCTTCTTGTGGGTTACTTATCCTGTGTTCTATTTAGTTTTAAGGCCTTAGTTATAGATTTTTAGCTTTAGGTTTCTTTTTTCCTTGTATTGACTATTCCTATACAATTTTATATTGTCAAAAGGAACATGTAATAATAAATAATAAATAAATAAGTCCGAAATATATGGTTTTACGTATTTAAAAGTACGCCTAACAGTATAAATTGTATACCTAAATATACAACGAAATAATAGGTACAAGTTTCAGGCACTTAAAAGCACATAGACAGTTCCGATTTCAGAAAAATGCAAGAAAATAACCCTAATTTCCTCAGCCATTATCGGCAACTACTCGTTTCGTTTGTTTTGTTTCTTCTTCCTGTTACATCGTCTCCGATGATGCGCTGTTGCCGGCTCTATAAGGAAAGTATTATTTTAGGAAAGTGTACGTGATACTAGTATTAGATAATTAAATAAATAAATTACCAAATACCACATTATAAAAAGAGGACAGAAGATGTTATGGAAATATGTTTTACAATATTAGAAAAATTGTAATGTATGAGATACATTCTTTATATACGGGCATCCTAATATTCGCTACTATCTTAGTAGTCTAGCAACGTTGCAACCAATTGCAGGAGCGGGTTATTTACAACATGCATTCCGCTTACTATTGGCCGAGCGTTTGTTTGCTGTTGTAGATTGTCTAATATTTCACTTCACTTATGGACCTCCGCTCGCTTCGCTCGCTACGAGGGCGTAACCGACAAAAACTAACCAACACTAATCCAAATGAAAAAAAAAAACTACAAACAATCTTTAAAAAAAAACCATTTCTATTTCAACCAATAGCAAACGGAATGCTAGTTGTGAATTAGCCGCGCCTCGATCGCGATTGCTCTTTTACCCGCAAGCCCTCCTCCTACATCTTTGCTCCAAAGCGCAAAGGCCCACATGTATGACGTCACGAGCTAAAATTTTTGTGAGCACTTTCTCTTGTTGTCGAGGTGTTGTTGTGCTAACCCATAGCCAATAAAACGCTCTTTAAACCTTTATTATATTTTTTAATACAGCATTTAGAGAATTTTTCTTCTAGAAATTTCCTTTTTTGTTCGATGCTAGAATTGCCAAAAGTGACCCCTTTTTCAAAAATAAACACCCTCAAAAATGAAGCTATCGCATATTAAAGCAAACTTTTTAAGAAACGCACATTGGACGTAATAACTCGGAAACGGAAAATCCGATCGTCAAAAACAAGTGACCGTCGACGGCACCCAAATATTGCCTAAAAACGTGCCAAATCTAAAATTTCCACTCGTTGCGGTTTTCGAAAAAAACAAAGTTGACATCGACTTTACCCGGAAAAAGTGCACTGAACTCATCCAAAGAAAACTGTTTTTTTCTCTCGAGGCGTCTTTGCCCGAATGAACAATGAACGTTAAATCGCCGAGCGTGACGTGTGACGACTCAGTCTCATTCACTACACATGGGACCTATATAGGGTAGTCCTTACGAAATACAACAAAGAAATCCGCAAGGCAAAAAGAGTTTCATGGAGGATATTTCGCGAAAGGGTGAACGAGACTCCCACCTGTGCAAAGATACACAAGGTGCTAGCAAAAGGAAACTCTACAAACCGAGTGGAATTCCTGAAAGGAGAAGACAACGAATACACAAAAACATGCGAGGAAAGTCTGAGGCTTCTCATTAAAGCCCACTTTCCAGTGTCAATTATTGAGGGAAACCACAGTTCTCGAAGAGCCTCCTAAAAGAAGGCCAACGAAGCAAAATTGGAGGCTAGCTGCGGAGATCATAACGCCCTCTAAGGTCAGATGGGCAGTAAGCCAATTTCAACCGTACAAATCGCCAGGGTTAGATGAGATATACCCAGTACTTCTACAGAGAGGACAGTATAGTTTGGTCCCATCTCTCTGTAAGATCTTCAGAGGCTGTATAGCTTGGGGATTCATATCTACAAAATGGCAACAGGTGAAGGTTATATACCTGCCGAAGGTAGGCAGGATACCGGACCAGACACCAAAGTCATTCAGACCCATATTGACGTTTATGCTGAAAACCATTGAAATGTTAATCGATAGGTACGTAAGAGATAGTGCTCTGAAGGCCAACCCGCTAAGCAACTGTTACCCGCAGTCTCTGAGAGTTTACCCGCAAAGAAGGTCCGCTGTGATCTATTCTTAACATAGCTAACCATGAGTTTAATGGCTTGCTCACGAAATGCATATTACTCCAACTTCAAAAGTAGGATCTCATGGTTTATACAGTCAAAGGCCTTTGCGAGGTCACACAGAATGGCTCCTACATATTGACCCTCCTCAAAACCTCCAAGTATACATTCCAATAAGGACAATATGGCCATTGTTGTAGATCTTATTCTTCTAAAGCCATACTGGCTTGACGTTAGAATATTATTCCCTTCAAAATGTTTTTTTATTAGATGTTCAAATACTTTTTACAATACTGGCACCATGGATAATTGTTTATATCCTCAGTGTCACTCCTCTTATGTATCGCAACAACTCTGGATTTCTTGAGCAAGTCTGAATAGATGCCCTCATTTATACAACCGTTTATTAAATAGGTCAATGGTATAATCATGGTATCTTTAAGTTTTTTCAGTAAAATTACATTTATACCCGTAAATATATCTGCTGGTCTTAGATTTTAGAGTATTTATGGTGTCCCTAACCTCAATAAAAGTTACTTCCCTAAATGAGAAACCACCACGAGGAGACTTGAAGTCCTGAGCCTGAAGGTAACTTTCAGGTTGTATATCTGCCCGCGGCAGATCTGTTATAATTTTTTCAGCAACACCGGATAAAAACAAATTGCTGGCTATTTAGCCTTTTTTGAGTTTTTCCCATGCGGCTTTTGCCTTGTTTTCTGATCAAGTAGTTTATATAATCAGAGTTTGCTTTTTTTTGTATTACGTACCTCTCTTCTATATTTCTGCCTGTACTGATTTCTCACTTCAGCAATTACGGGTAATCTAGTCATGTTGTAAAGATCGTTTAATAACCCAAGATGCTCTCTCATTTTGCTCAAACCTTCATTATACCATCCTATTTTTTACCGCTCCTACAGATATACTTTTTTACTGGAAAACATTCATTAAAATTATCCCATAGTATTTTTATAAATATATCACATTTAGTATTTGTATTTATGTTTGTTCTTATAAAAGCGCAATCTGTGTTTCCTAAATATTATCCAAATTGTTAGTGCCTACTGCAGTTATTGGTTGATAATAATTACATGTGTGAATGTGGGTGTTTTTAGTCATATTTTTTATCTCTATTTCTACAGCTAAATGATCAGATATCACAGTCTGTAAGACTCTTGCATTAAAATCTAGAATATTTACAAAATTTACAAAGATGTTATCAAGACATGCATCTTGTCTTGTGTTTTGAAATATTTGTTCCTAAAAATCAAAACAATTTAAAATATCCATAAAATCTAATTTCCTACTACTTTCCACGGGCACCACATCGGAAAGAAACCAAAGAGCCCTTAACATCGTAGACTCCTGGTGCATAGAAGAACAAAAAATGTCAGTTAATCCCCTTAAACAACAGTGGTGGCATTCACCAAAAGGAGATATTTAACAGGGCTAAAGCAAATGAGGCTAGCTGGAGAAGCTATACCCTTCTCCAAAGAGACCAAATACCTAGGAGTCATCTTTGACCAAAAACGCACATCCAAAAAATGGCGCTAAAAGCCACAATGGCTCTAGGTATATGTAGAAGAATGTGTGGGAAAAACTGGGGATTGAACCCGAAAATTACTCTATGGTTGTATACAAGGGTGGTTAGACCCATGATAACATATGGAGTAATCGCCTGGTGGACGAAAACCAGACAGGTAAATGGGATACAGACACTAGATTGCCTCTGTGTTACCGGAGCCATGAGCACACTCCAACAGCAACGATGGAGGTATTATTAAATCTACCCCCACTCCACGTTCTTATACAAGGCGAAGCCAAATCAGTCTGTTACAGACTAACACAAGGCCGAATACCACTAATAAGAGGACACGGCACCGAAAACAATAAACTATACTGCAAGATTAAGGAGGATAAAATCCTAGGCATGCCCTCGGAGCGCTCCACTGGCATAGCTTTGAAAAGACATTTTCAACACAAACATCACCAAGAGACCTATGGATAAAAGACCCACCCATAAGGACAGACATAGTCTGGTATACAGACGGCTCGAAAACCGACCAAGGAATTCTTCGTCTTCTTCTTTAAGTGCCTATTCGTTTCGAATATTGGCGACCATCCTGACTATGATCGCCTTGTTGACTGCTGCTTTAAACAGTTCTGTGGTTGTTTTTTAATACCATGTCCTTAGGTTCTTGAGCCATGATATCCTTCTTCTTCCGGGCCCTCTCCTTCCAAACACTTTTCCTTGGAGGATGGATTTTAAGAGTCTGTATTTGGAGTCATTTCTCATTGTCCGAGACATTCCAGTCTCCTTCTCTTAATCTTCTTCATTCTTTCCCGTACTGTTTCGATGGTCACTCTATCTACCCATGATATTCTAAGGATCCTTCTGCAGAGCCACATCTCGAAGGCCTCGAGTGTCTTTTGTGTTGCTTCGGTCAATATCCAGGATTCCATGCTATAGTATAATATGGAGAACACATAGCAGCGCAGGATTTTTACTTTGATATCTAATTTGAGGTTGTGGCTTTTGAAGAGCTTAGACATTTTGATGAAGGCATCTCTTGCTTTTTCTATTCTACATCTGATTTCTTGTGAGTGGTCTCACTGTTCGTTTACTAAGGTTCCCAGGTAGAGAAATTTGGATACCTGTTCTACTGGTATATTTTTAATAAATAGTTGGCAGTTTTCTTTCTTCTCTTTACTTATAACCATAAATTTTGTTTTGTTGATGTTCATTTTTAGCCCATATCGTTCACTTACTTCATTCACTTTGTTCATTAGCTGTTGTAGACCCTCTATACTATCTGCAAATATGACGGTATCATCTGCATAGCGGATATTATTTAGTCGTTCCCCATTTACAAGAATTCCATTCTCATCGTTTTCCAGAGCTTCTCTAAATATCTCTTCTGAATACAGATTAAATATCAGAGGGGAGATGATACACCCTTGTCGTACGCCCAGCATAATGTTAACTGCCTCTGTTGTTTCATCTCCAGCGTTGATTTTTATGGGCTGTCTGGTTCCAGTACAAGTTTTGTATAATTCTGAGATCTTTATCATCCGTTCCGGTGCCTTTCAGTACTTGTATCATCTTCTGGTGTTGGATTTTGTCAAATGCCTTTTAGTAGTCTACAAAGCAGGTATAAATGTCGCAATTCATGTCCCTACACCGTTGGAATAATACTTGTATACTGAACAGTGCTTCTCTTGTTCCCACTCCTTTCATGAAGCCAAATTGTGTGCCTGCTACTCTCTCTTCGCATATCTTGTATATTCTGCGATGGATAACCTTAAGGAAAAGCTTGAGTAAATGGCTCATTAAGCTTATGGTTCTATATTCTCCGCATTTATTTGCCCCTTGTTTCTTGGGCAGCAATATAAATTCAGAAATGAGCCATTCTTTCGGGATATTGCCGATGTCATAGATATTGTTAAATATTTTGCAGATCAATTTTATTGATTCTTCATTCAAGAGCTTAAGGACCTCTGTCTGTATCCCGTCCGGTCCTGGAGCTTTGCCTTCTCTCAACGATTTTATGACTGCTTCTATCTCACTTGTTAGTATTGGTGGTCCAGTTTCTGTTGATAAGGAAGGGGATCTCATCTCTCATCGAAGAACAAATTTTCTATGTATTTTTTCCAAGTGTCTTTAATACTTCCTTGGTCCACAATAAGTTCTCCGTTGTCATTGACGAGTTTTCCTACTGTTCTCTTTTTGTATTTGCCAGTTATTTCTCTCGCTCTTTTATGTACATTGCTCCTATTTCATGGCATTTTTCCTCCATTTCTTTCTGCTTGGCTTCTCTGATCTTTCTTTGTATTTCATGGTGTATCTCCCTATATGCGGTTATGTTATTCTGGTGTCTTCTCCTCTCTTCCATCATCTGTAGTATTTCCTCTGTCATCCACGTCTTGTTGTCTTGTCTTGTCTTCCTCTTCTCCTCTACCACTTTGTTAAGTGAATGTATTTTCTCTTCCGTGTTTCCGGCTTTTTCTTCGATTTCTCTACAGTTTTCATGATCAAAGAATAGGAGCCGGAATCTACGAACCAAGGACAGAGACCAAAATCTCGATACCTATGGGCACACTTGCCACAGTATTTGGGGCGGAAACTACAGCTATTATCCTCTGTATAGAAATGATCAGGAGGAAGGTGACCAACAAGACAGTCGATAGCCAAGCAGCAATCAAAGCAGTATCTTCTAATATAGTAACATCAAAGTTAGTATTGGACTGTATGAATCTGTTGAACGAAATGGGAAGGCTTATTAGAAAGGTGACCTTGGCGTGGGTGCCAGGACACGAAGGCCATGGAGGCAACGAGATGGCAGACGAATTAGCCCGCGAAGGCTCGTCCCAGCCACTAACAGGACCAGACCCATTTTGCGGAGTGGCAAGGCCCATAGCCAAGACATCCATTCAAGAAGGGATAGAAGAAGCGTCTGAGAGGTGGTGGCTTAAATTACCGGGACATAGACATGCCATGGAGTACTGATCAACAAAACAGAAGCGGATAATATAGTACAGTATCATGCCATCTCAGAAAGAGTCATTGCAATAGACATAAAAATAAACAAAAGATACACGTGCAAAATAATACAAGTGTACGCTCCTACTACAAGCCATGAAGAAGAAGAAGAAATAGAAACATTCTATGAACATATCAACGAAGCGCTAAGCAAAAATAAGACGAAATACACAATAATTACGGGAGACTTTAACGCGAAAGTGGGAAAACAAGAAAACCCAAACGAACAAGGAATAGGCCCGTTTGGACTGGGAGCAAGAAATAGCAGAGGAAACAGACTAGTAGATTATATCAGTGAAAGAAACCTCTATCTAATGAACACATATTATAAAAAACCACCACAACGAAGATGGACTTGGCAGAGCCCTGGAGGAGATTGACTACATCATCTGTAATGATAAAAACATAATCCAAGACACCTCAGTACTGAACACAATATATATAGGGATCGATCATAGGATGCTGAGAGCGAAAGTAAGAATTAACATACAGAAAGAAAGAACGAAACTGATAGGATCTGGGAACAAAAGAATAAAGGATAAGGAAATAAAACGACAAAAAATAAGATATGCGGAGATTTTACAACAACAAATACAGGAACATAATATGCACATGGAACAATATCCAGACATAAATATTATAAACACAAAAATAACAAAAGTTTTACTAAAGGCAACTCAGACAATGAAAGTGAACAAAAAAGAAACGAAACACACACTAAGTCAAGATACCCAACAGCTAATTGAACAACGAACGACGTTATTAAGGGATCGAACAAATAACAAAGAAACTATATTACAAATGAATAAGACAATAAGGAAAAAAGTAAGAGCAGATAACAGAAAATACAAAACCCTGAGAATAAGAGAAACGTTGGAAGAACACAAAAGCCTGAAACAATTAAGGACAAAAATGAACGAAGGAAAGCAACAAATAACAAAGCTATTGAATGAAGAGGGGGAAATGACCACGGAAGTGGAAGAAATATCAAAAACAGTGGAAAACTACTATAGAACACTATATGAGGATAAGAAAGCACCACCACCAGGAAGAGAAGAAAAGAATAGGGTCAAGCTTATAAATGTAGGATCAGAGGTTATTCCCGAAATAACGACATTCGAGATCGAAAACGCCCTCAAACACATGCACAACAATGAAGCTCCAGGGGAAGGTATAGTAGATATGATAAAATACGGAGACAAATCTATAATAACCCATATTCAAAGATTGTTTGCTTGGATGAATCGAAAATACCAAATGACTGGTTTAATGCTGTTGTAGTTCTCATTTTCAAAAAGGGTATAAGTACAAACTCGAAAGTTATAGACCAATAAGCTTGTTATCAGTGCTCTACAAGCTGTTCACGAGGATTATTACACAAATACCAAGAAATTAGATACATACCAACCGAGAGAGCAAGCGGGTTTCAGACGAGGCTATAGTGCTATGGACCACCTACAGGTAATGAAAACATTAATGGAAAAGGTAGATGAGCAATGGGTAGCAATGATAGACTATGAAAAGGCCTTCGACTCAATAGAGATATGGGCAGTATTGAATGCTCTAAGCAATGCGAGAATCGATTGTAGATATACAAACATCATCAAACATATAAGTATATGAAAACGCTACATCACAAATAATGACAACACAGGAAAAAACAAATAAAATAAAGATAAAACGTGGAGTGAGACAAGGAGATTCGATATCCCCCAAACTATTCACATTGGCTATGGAGGACATGTTCAGAGAGCTAAACTGGCATATAAAGGGCGAAAGGCTAAGTCACCTTAGATTTGCGGATGACATCACATTGATAGCATGTGACCAAGATGAACTACAGAGTATGATTGAAGAACTAAACCAGAAATCAGAGCAAATAGGCCTAAAAATCAATATTAACAAAACTAAGTATCTAACCAATGATATACATCAGAATCAACATAATATAGCCATAAATAACCGACCAGTTGAAAAAGTAGAATCATATACATACTTGGGTCAAAAGATACAGATAACAAAAAACAATCTGACTGCAGATTTATCACGCTGAATATCCTTGGCAGAATGCAAGATGCCTTTAAATCCGACATGCCAAATACAATAAAAGCTAAAGTTTTCAACCAGTATGTCCCGCCGGTTCTCACTTATGGAACAGAGACCTGGGCACTAAACAAGAATATTATAAATAGATTACAAGTAACACAGTGAGCCATGGAAAGACGAATCCTAAACATGAAACTACAAGACCGCATTACCAACACAGAAATAAGAAGAAGAGCAAAAGTTAAAGATATGTGCACTAAAGTGGAACTGGGCGGGACATATTGGGATAATGACAGACAACAGATTGACGCGAAGGATGATAGAATGGAGACCATGGGAAAACAAAAGAAGTAGAGGTAGACCGCAAACGAGATGGTCGGATGACATAAAAAGACTGGCAGGACACGACTGGATAAATAAAACTAATAACAGAGGAGAATGGCAGATGTTAAGGGAGGCCTTCACTCGACGATGGGTGGAATAGGCGTGATGGAGATAGAGACTTGCCAAAGATTTCATCTGCAAGCCTTCGACAAAATTAACAGCAGACTTGTTAAGTTATAATCCGAAGTCAATAAGAATCATAGTGGGACTACTAACAAGACACTGCCAACTAAAGAAACATATGAGTCTGATAGGCCTGGCGGATGAAATCATGTGTAGGTTCTGCCAGGAAGAGGAGGAGTCGGCAAAACACATTCTCTGCCTCTGTGAAGGACTTTCGAGGTTGCGCTTTGAAACTGTGGGGGACAACCAATCAAGAAGCGTTAAGCTACACCATGCAGCCACTGTCGAGACTTTGGAGTCTTATCAAGAAGACACGGTTGGATACAATACTCTAAGTACAAGGAGGGTTGCAATAGATTTTACAGGTCGCAGTGACATAAAGGCGATGATGCCTCCTCCACACAATCCACACATATATCTATCTTAGTCACTACGCATGAAAAAGGAGTTTTCACTTCAAAATTTTTGACTAGTGAAGGAATCTTTTGATTTCAAATTAAGTCTAATATTCTAGAAGCATGAATCCGAAAGAAATAAGGGAAAGTGTTCTAATATCGACTACTTAAGGTTACTTAAGGTGTTATATTGAAACTATGACTAAAAAAATATTTTTTTTTATTATTAATACATCTGTAACATCATTAGTGCACAGAAACGAAAATATATACAGTTTCATAACAAAAATAACTTAGCCGACTAAAACCTACATGATCGATAGTGCCCTAATATCTCTGGAAAATATCAACCATCAGTTAGTGTAATATCGATCATGTTGGGTATTTATGGCAAAACAACAAACAAAGTTTGCTGCTTCTTCAATTATAGAGCAGTCGGCATGAGCCCATATGAGCGACATCTCCACCAAATTTCATTGGACATTCCAAATGCAACATCTCTCACCATCTCCATCACATCAGTGGTTATAGTTTTCTTAGATTTTTTTTATTAGCTTTTTGTTCTCACTTTTTCCGCTAAACACATTCTTTCTAGCTTCTCGGGATATTTTTCTTTTCTTTTCTTTTTCCTCGAGAACTAATTTGTAGGGTATTGAGCTCATTATTTCAGATTTTTGTTTTCTAGTATTTCTTCTTGTTTGGGGTAGGGTTAGGATTGGATGTATTAATTTTCTTTCTAATAAAAACTGATCTGTCATCTGTTGAATTTGAATTTGAATATATCATATGAGTCGTTACTGGATGTTGAAGAGACATGTTTCCTCTTATAGAAATTTGGGATTGGTGCATTATTAGTTCTTACTATGTTGTCTGGTGGTGTGCTACTACGAACGAAGGTATCCGGCAAAGCAGGCGATGGAGTACCCTTTTCTTTATTTGAAAACGTACCACTGGGGCTAGGAGCTGAAATTAATTCATCTGCGTGAGTTGTATCAGCACCATCTGCAGTAACATGAATTGGTGGAGAACGCGTTGCTAATTCTTCATCGCCAAATATATTTCTATTTATGGGGTATATGCCTGTAGTTCGCCTGTAAAGGATCTTTAAATGCTATGCAGGTTTATATCCATAATTTGCGGATTCCTGTCGTTGTAGATTTCTATATTTAGAGAGTGATATCTATTGTAGACAGTGGCAAAAATTTCTGCTATATCTGACACATTTATTCTCTCATAATTGTGTGACCCCATGAATTGTTCACATTCCTGGTAATATGCGGATTTTAGGGAGCTAAAGAATGTCACATCCAGTGGTTGTGTTTTGTGGGAACTGCAGGGAGGAAGTGATACAACATGTATTCCATTTTGACGATAGTAATTATATGCACTTAAGTTTGAACGTGAAGTGTGGTTGTCTAAGACAAGAAGTACAGGGTCCTCTATAGTGGTCTTCACAAACTCAAAAAAATGTTACAGCCATGCCAGGAATAATTCCTCGGTGATCCATCCTGATTTTGAACAACGGTAAATAGATCCAACAGGATCATTTCTTCCTAAGCTGTCTCTCATCTGCATTCTTTTAAAAATAAACATCGGGGGTACATATTGACCAGCAGCACTGAAACAACAAGCTACAGTGGTGGTTTGACCTCGCTCACCGCTTTTTACCGCGCTGAATTGCTTCTGACCTTTTGGCCCAATAAATACGTGATGGCTTATGAACATTACTAATCCCCGTTTCATCAATGTTATATACGTTGGTGCTAAATTTTAATTTTTCCATCAGTTTCTCCAAATTATCGTTAAATACATTTACTTCTTCACGGTTGAACCTAATTACCCTCTATATACTTGTGGCTTCTGGTCGCCTTAAGGACAATGATGAATTTCTTCTAAGGTAACCATAAAGCCAAAAAAAAGCCTTCCCACACTTTTTTTTGTCCGTGTTAAAATATATGTTCCATATTTTTCTGGACAGCGAAATCATAAGCAATCTGTTGAATTGTTTTCGGCGTCAATCCATAAAAAAGTTTGATACCTTCAAAATATACTGGCTAAGTTCCTTTTCCTGTTTAGCCGAGAACTCTGGTTTTCGGCCAAGTCTGATTTTTTTAGATGGAAAACGTTTTCGAGCACGATCCTGTAACGTGCCATATGGAACATTGTACAATTTAGAGGCTTCTCTAATGGAACATATCTTGTCATCGATTGCCTTCAAAGCAAAGCTCTTTTCAGGGACTCTTCGTTCCAGCTTGACCGAGTCGTTTTCCGAACGTAATTTCGGGGCATCTGTAATAAACATATAATGGTACAATGCACAATATCGACCTCTGTTACCGGCAATATCGACCACTGTGGTCGATATTACCCTGAGTAGATACAGAAAAGATTCTGAATATTTTTATCAACATAACCTATACAAATCAATTTATACCCATGAAATGATAGATTACACTTCAATAGACAGTATACATATAGGATTTCGAATAAAATTTGGTTGTTTTAAATACCATACCTTAATAACTGATGCAGCGAAATTATAAAGAATCCAGCAAAGTTACAAATTTAACAAGAAATTTTTTCGATGCAATTTTTGGACGGGTTAGAGTAAAAATGTACATTTCAGGTAACCGCTTCGAGATGTCAGCACATGTATTAACGCAGTATCGGCATTTTAAGATCCTTTACACAAATAGAGCACTACGTAAATATGTCGGTTTAAATCCCGTTGCTTTTTTTATTATTATTTTTTTTAAGATTATGTTTCTAAACTGTTTTTTTCTTGATTTTGGATATGTCTTGGGTTAGCACCTGGTTAGTTTCCTTTTCTTGAGCCCCCGTAGCGAGCGGCCGAGCGGAGGGCCATGCGGATCGACCAATAGAAGAGGTCGATTTTTACATAGTGCTCTATTTGTGTAAAGGATCTTAAAAAGGCGCAGTATCGCTAATAGTGCTGGGAAAATAATGGTGGTCGATATTGTCCAGTGATCGATATTATACGCTTTTCCCCTAAATTGCACGGGCTTATTAATTTGAATTGTTCTATGCCAAAAAAAATTAATTGAAGTGTTATTTCTATAATCGCATTAGTTCTTTGTAAATTATTATTATCATTTGACTTAATTCTAATTAGACATTTTATGTTTCAGTTATATGTCCGACGTAAGCCCACCCATAGGAAAATAAAGAAAAAATCGACGCACAAGAAAATCGTTTTTTTCTTGACACCTCTAGCGTAATTAGGTTAGATTAAGTTTAGGGTTTAGCGACAAAAAAATCAGATTTTGTCAATCAAACCATCTTTTTTCATGGGGAATTAATTGTTATAAATTTTTGGTGGCGATTTCTCTAACCTAGCCTTATTGGGAATTTATTTGAAATATTGATATCAAATAAAAACTGATTTCTTGGATCCACCCTGTACCCTATATGAAGATGTTTTGAAGAAGCATCCCCTAAAACGTATTTGATATTTTTTGTACATTTTAATTTCTATTTGCTTTGTTAAAAGTGTCATATCTGAATCTAGTCTATTGTGTTTAGGCTTTTTATACGATAAGTTTTTTACTCTGTGCGATATTGTGTCTTCGGGCATTGTATACGTGTAAGCGTTTGTGGTCAATGTTAATTTATTAATTTTAAGGCTTCCTGTGATTTTTAATTATTTATTTATTGTAATTACTGTATAATATGTTAACTATCTTGTAATGAGACAATATCGAGGCCAATCTATTAGAAAATGATTCCCGATTACCACTCATTTCCGTTGCAAAAGCATTTTAACCGTCACTTACAATAGAACCTTCAGCTTCAGAAAATAGATGTAAAATGAATATAACATAATTTAGCTTGTATATACGAAATTAAGGTATGTATTAGGTGTTTAGAATATACTTTATTGGATGTACCAGCAGAGACGAAAAGCATGTTCATGGCTTTCTAAGTTCATCATTTTTGAAGTGACATGAAACCGAACCCTTTGCCACTTAAAAAATTATGAAATCAGCTAAAGCAAATAAGTATTGCTAAAAATAACATGTCCAGAATTCCATGTAAAATTTTGACTTTACGTACGTGTTTTTTCTAACTACATTAAATTAGTACCTCATCTATGGTGCAATATTACGCTGCACAAAAATTAGAGATATAGTTTAGGCTACTTAAAGACACGTGTTTGACCGGTGCATATAGATTTTTGGAGCAGTTTTCCACTATTCGATTGACACTACCATTGAGTTGGATAAATTATAATATATTAAGATCAGACCTTTCAAATATGAAACACGAAAAAAAAATAAAGCTGCAGTAAAATTAGCAGCATATCCTCTTCTGCAGAAATTTTTAAGCGTGTCGAACGATTTTATGCCTATTTTTGTATAAAGATGATGTAACATATTCGTAGCAGTTAAAATAATTAATTTATTTTTGTTATTAAGTCTAATTATTATCGCTTTCTTGCCTGAAAAAATATCGCTGATGTGATTCCATATTTATTCGACATATATTTCACACGACTAATTTTGAAACAAATGGAACGTTGCTTCCACCATATCAAGTTTGTATATTATAAACAATATTTTTTCTTATATTTTGATTTAACCCAAATTAACTTAGATCGAATTTGAAATGGTGGAAACAATTAGCGTTCGATTCAAAATATTATAGTATACCGTATACCCCATAAACAATCTATCCGTAAAATTGTCGTAAGTGTTTAGCAAAATTGCCATATGCCTGTATAATAGATCTCAAAATGCAAGAAATGTTTTATGTTAAAATATGGGATCTTAATAAAGATTAATAAAATAGTTCTGGTTGTATTTAATTGCACCTTCGCCATAGTGTCAAGAACATTATTCACCGGATGGAATGGTAAATAAATATTATAATAATAATGTATGGTATGGTAGGTAGAGAGGTCGCTCGGCAAGATTTGCTCTTCAACACGTCGACCACAATTGATCTTTTGTGTATACCCTTCTATTTTACACGAAAATTCCTATCTCCTTCGAGAATCTCAGACTATTTCGAGGGTTGAGATTTTGTAGATCTCCAGGTGCCACAAGGGCATTTTCGAGATGCCTCAACCTTTGGCGAGTCAGTGCCTGACATTCGCACAGTAAGTGTGCTCTGACGTTTCAGCCATAGTTTGGCAGAATCTACATTGTTCGTCAGTGGTTTTCCCCATTTTCTTGAGGTGGTACCTCCAGGGGCCATGTCCAGCGGGAAGGTTTACGACCAGTTTTATCGGATTTTTTTGTAGCTTGAGAAGCTTTTTTGTGTAGTTAGGCGAGTGAGAGATGAGTCTCTTGGCCTCTCTCTGCCCAAGTGCATTGGCCCAATGTGTCCCTTTCCACCCTTTTTCCCAATTTTTGAGTTCATTCATTACGTGTCTTCTAGTGATGTCACAGAATGGTTCAGGCTCGCAAACGGCAATCTGTGCACCATTCCGTGCGAGCTGGTCAGCGGCCGGCTTCGTTGCCTTCCATACTTTCGTGCCCTGGTACCCACATTCTCTTTGCAAGTTGATCTGTAGCCATCCGACAATCACACACTAGCCGGGAGTTGATTCTGCTAGATCTAGCGCTTTTAAGGCTGCTTAACTATTTGATAGGATATAGATGTTTGCACCTCTTAGGCTTTTTTGGCACATTCAGAGATGGCTATATTGATAGCATTCAGTTCTGCTTGAAAGATTGTGGGAGTGTTTTCTAAAGATGCAGAGATTCGACAAGGTCCGTAAACTCCGGATCCCACTCCTCCTTTCACCTTTGATCCATCTGTGTACCAGACAAGTGATCTCCTCTCTAGTTCTTTTAGTCCTTCCCCTGTAGTATTGCGATCTTCAATTACCACTTGAAAGGAGCGATCAAAATGAAGTTTTGTTTCCAATGTATTTGTTGGTTTGGTAATCGCCTCTATCTGGATGCCCTTCAGAATTTTAAGGTGACCAGTCAGGTTTCCTGACTTCAGTTTTTGTGTCTGAGTGACTTTATACGCACTAGTCCAGGCCTGATTTTCTATGCATATGTGCAGCGGAGGGAGGTGAAGTGGGGTTCCAGAGCTGCTGTGGGGCACGTTTTCATAGCCCCTGTTATACCCAGACAGACGAACCTTTGTACTCTTGTTAGCTTTCGCTCTGTTGTTGTTTCCTTTATTTTTACCAACCACACCAAGCAAGCGTAGGCTATAATAGACTTAACAATATTTGTTAAGTCTATTATGTTTTAGCCCCCATATTTTATCAAAGAGTCGTCGATAGGCTGTAACGGAATATAAGTTATTAAAAATAAGTTTATTTCGATCCACTAAATTCTATCTATTTATCAATGGTTTTCGATGTTCGGTATATTAATCGCCAGTGACATCTATCTGTGAATGGGTATATTTCGCACAATTAACTATTTAAGAAGAACAGGTATGCATGTGCATTTAAAGATCCTTTACAGGCGTAGCCGACTATATCACAATCGGGCTCTCCTATTGGTCGACCCATCTCATATTACAATATGTCTTCGTGATGCAATCAATTTGTCGCAAGAGCTCTCGTGGTGTAGAGGTTTAGATAGTTGGGTCCCACCTGGACGGCACGGGTTCGAACCCCGTTGCTTTTTTTTTATTATTTTTTTAAAGATTATGTTTCTAAACAGTTTTTTCTTCTTGATTTTGAGTATGTTTTGGGTTAGATTGGGTTAGCACCTCGTTAGATTCCTTTTCTTGAGCCCCCGTAGCGAGCGGAGGGCCATGCGAATCGACCAATAGGAGAGGCCGATTTTGGGCCTGTAAAGGATCTTTAAATGCTACGCAGGTTTATATCCATAATTTGCGGATTCATGTCGTTGTAGATTTCTATATTAAGAGAGTGATATCTATTTGGAAACGGACTTATCATATAGTTGGTAATTGAAGGACATAGTACGCTTTTCAATATCTGTAATTTAAGCATTTAATCTACAATAGATTTCTATATTTGGCGTATGATGAGTATTTTCATAGTTTGTCGCCGTATATCCTATAACCGTTGTCACATGATTTAAATTACCCAATGAGAGCATCGAAAATCAGAATAGGTTGAACGTCTTAAATTTTGAAAGGAAAGGTCGTTTATCTTGTGGCAACGTTTGACTCGGTAAGTGCTACTTATTTTTTTGATCTTGAAATATTTTATTCATCTTGCATATATTTCACTAATCTTTTCATTTTTCAAATATATAATTAATAATTGTTTCTGATTCACTTAATCATATTTCGCTAAAGCAAGAATTTAGCATTTTTATATTACACTTTCGAGTAATCTACGATTTCAATAATCTTAAATTTTTTGTAGTGATCATTAGGTTTAAATATCGATTTGTTGGTGGATAATTGCGTATCTTATTAGTCGAATTCATGTAATTTTTATAATGGTTTAATCCAAATTTATAGAGAAAGAACTTATTTCATCGTTTAGCGGTCACGCATAGTATTTTACATATTTTCTTTTAAATTGAACAGTATTGTTTGAGAAATTCTTGGATTCTATATATTCCTGCGAAGGTAGTAAATTGAATTATCTGTAGAATTCCTTCGAATTTTCCCTCATAATATTGCTAGTTTAATATTTTTTCTTTTTAGGCATATTTCGTTAATATTTCAGTTTATTTGTAACATCAAGCATATAATTACTGGTACTTACCGTGTCACGTTTCAGCAATGATGTACCGACATTGATTTGCATATAAAAGAGGCTTAAGTACACGTGTGTAAATTTACCTGGTTTATTTCTCTTTATCATTTATCTAAGTTCCAATCTCAAGGCGAGATAGTGATTGTCTCATATTTATCTTTAAATAATTGAGGTGTAATTACACTCAATTATCGTTTATGTGCCAAGGGCCATATACATATATTAAGTAATAGAAATTACTTATTTGGATTAATAAGACTCGTTTATAGAGAGGTTGTACCTCTATTTTTTTCTATTTTTCAATTATCGTTTATGTGCCAAGGGCTATATAAAAAAGTAATATAAATTACTTATTTGGAGTTATAATAAGACTCGTTTATAGAGAGGTTGTATCTCGATTTTTCTATTTATCATAAAAATCACGTTATCTTTTATTTAAATTTTCCGAAAGCCACTGTTTGGACAAGTTTCATAATTTTCTTTTGAATTTTAAATTTCCTTTGGATTTTATATCTTAAAGTAAAGAAAAGAAATATCTTCAGTAATAGTAGTTATTTATAATTCTTGCTTAACAATAGTCATTTATAATTTTTGCTCAATTTAAAATCGTAATTTAAGTTTTTCGGTTATACCTGTTTTAACCAGTAAATTTTCAAATTGTTGATTACTTCCTCCTAAATATTCATCCGACTGAGATCCACAGGATATTTTCCTGAATAATTTTTTATTAGCGATATACACTGTGTAATGAACGCCGATTCACCCTAATCTTTTACTTACTGTCAATTCGGCCTTTTCTTCACCTTCTGTTCATTATCTGTAACCGGGTTCGCAGTACCAGTGTGTTAACACCCTAATTTCGACGTAAAATAATTTCCACTGTGCATTTTTTCCAGTGTATCAACTTTCCGAGAATATTATAGTTTACTAGCCAGTCAACAATTATGGAATAATAAAATAATTTAAATCAGCAATATTCTTTTCCGCCGTGAATTAATTAAATAAAATACGAAGTATGATAACACTAATTATTTAATGGGATACTCTTGTAATTATCGAATACTACAGCAATAAA
>MU182765.1:242833-282499 GCA_016904865.1 Pissodes strobi
AGGCTCAATCAGAAATAAAAATTCCTCAGGAGATGATGAACTGTCAGTCAAAATCTTTATGAATTTGCCTGATGAGGGTCTGGAGGTAATCGTTGAGGCAATAAACTCCTCATGAACCAAGGGTACGTTCCCACCATGTCTGAAATCCGCAAAGGTTATCCCAGTCCATAAGGATGGAGATCTTCATGAGCAATTTTAGTCCAATTTCCTTGCTGTCCGCCCTCTCAAAGTTGATCGAAAAAATTGTTAAGTATCGTATAATGTCCTACTTAAAATTGAATAGTATTCTTAATAGCACTCCGTCTAGCTCACTTCCTCCATGAGCTTTATTACCAAATAAATGGGGGTGGAACTTCCGCTGCGGTTTTCTGTGACTTAACTAAAGCTTTTGATTGTGTTAGTCCTGAGATTCTGCTTCGGAAGCTTCAGCACTATGGTATCACAGGTGTGGCACTATCATGGTTTTTTGTGGGCTCCAACCATTCCGAGTGCGGATGCCTGTCATGGGGGTGCCATGTCCTGGGTTCAATACTTCCCCTTTTCTATATCAGTAATCTGGCAAATCTTGATATACGGTGAAAGTTCACTCTTTTTGCCGATGATACAACAATCCTCTGGCATGGCTCAGAGAGAGAGTCACTGCTCGCATTAATATCAACAGATCTTGAGAGAGACAACCAATGGTTTGACTGAAATCTTCTCTCTCTAAACTTCAAAAAAACCAAAGCTTTGTGCTTTAAGGGGGTGGTGGCAGATGTTGTTGTTATGGAAAGGCCAATTGAGCAACTGATGAGTGAAGAGTCTAGGGAACAGAGAGACGGAGCTATGTCTTGGGTTAGTTTTGGTTAGCAAACAGTTTTTTCTTGATTTTGGGTATGTCTTGGGTTAGGTTTGGTTAGCACCTGGTTAGTTTCCTTTTCTTGAGCCCCCGTAGCGAGCGGAGGGCCATGCGAAAAGTGAAATATTACTAAAACTAACGCAAGACATAGCTTCGTCTGTCTGCTCCCTAGACTCTTGTACTGATGAGCACTAAGTTTATTGAAATTACGATTGACTGTGAGCTCAGGTTTGCGGCTCATAATATTACCAACCTTGCGAGAAAAGTGGAGTCCGGATGTTATGCTGTTAGGTTGGAGTGTGGGGAACTTGGAGCTGGGATGGGAAGAACTGTCTATTTCGCACTCATAGAATCGCGTATTCGATATGGGATCTGTTTCTGGGGTAGTGCTCTACGATACATCTGTAGGGCAAAATCTCGCGACTCTTTAAATCTTGAATTAAGTTTTGGATTTTAAATTTTAAATTAGTATTGTTGACATTTTTCTGTACTGTTTTTATTTTTATTGTTTAAACATTTTATTTGAGGACTTTAATGTATTTTGTTATTCTATTGTATCTTTTCTCTTCTTTTGGTATCCTGTAAGCTTATTGGCTATATAGGTTTCTTTATTGTAATGCATGCTCGAGTGCATGCTTCAATTTTTTGCTTTGTTTAAGACAATTTGTGTTAAAACACTAAAGCTTATTTTGACTTTGACTTTGAGTAATCAGTTTTTTTTTTAAATGATCTTCGAGTTTTTTTTACCTAGAAATCGATGTTTTTACATTTTCCCTGAAAAGTCATTTTTCCGTGATTTTCATCTAGAAATCCTCTATCGAATTACCGACCCCAAATGACCCCTTTTTAAAAAAAAAAATATTCGCCATTTTCCGATTTTCGTAAATTTAAAGAGGATTCAAACGACCCTCAAAAGTGTGTGAAAATTTTATGAAATTTTTTTTCGGCAGTTATTGATTATCAAAGCAAAATTTTGAAAAATCGCAGATTTTAAGGGTTAATGCGTGACGGCTCAGTCTTATTCACTTCCCAAGAGTAAGTGTGCTGAAGGCGCCTAAAGAAGGTGTCACTTAAAAAATTTAAAATGTATGTTAGTTACATCAACCACTAATAAGGGGTTTCTAAAAATTTTGAATATATACCGAAATTCATCCAATCAAAATTTGAAGAAACTCCTTAGCGGTTTTGATTAAGAATTCAGATGCAACTAACACAAATTGAGGTTGGAGTGAAAGCGTCTTTAGGCGTTCAAAACCCTTTTTTCCTGGGTGGTGAATAAGAGTGAGCCGTCACGCATTAACCCTGCGATTTTTCAAAAGTTCGCTTCGATACACGATAACTGTCAAAAAAATGAAACAACTTTCATGAAATTTTCTAGACACGTTCGTTTTGAGGGTCTTTCAAACCCTCGGAAAATAGCAATTTTTTTTTTGGGCATATTTTTGAAAACGGGCAATTCCTCAAGCCATTCAGAGCTACCCCAATAAACTGTAGTTGATTGTCACAGTTGGAACTAGTTTCACTGACATGCATGCCTAATAAATTTATAGAAAAATGTCCATTGGTCATTGGAATTTACATTCATAGCTTATATAGGTACATTTTGTTCCATTTGCTGGCAGACCATACCATCCTCAAAGAAAATACTTTATTAGATTATCTTTACCATTATTCTGAATTATTGGAGTAACTCGCTTCATAAACTCCGTTTTCCTTCGTTATGACAGAGTTTTTAGAATTTTGTTTTATACTTAGGATCAGTAGATGGAAGCTTACTATCTGTGGAGGTCTCAAAATGTGTGCAGACCGCAAAACGATGCATTTTGAAGAGGAACACCAATGCCACCATGACCCTTACATTCAAAACAAGTAAGTTTAATAATTATTGTATTTTCAGCCGTTTCAATAACAATGTAATTCAGGCATAATTCTTCATAATCTAATTTTTTTTACTTAAATTGGTAAAATAATTTTAAAATATTTTTTTAAAGCCATTTAAGAAATCTTGATAATAAAATGAAACATGCACTAGACTAATGAATTACATATCCTTTGACCTTGGCATGCAACATGAAAATGTATAATGAGTACCTTTAAGTACCAATTAAAATAGTTTTTACTGTGAATCATACATAATAAATAGACATACTGTGTTTCTTTTCATTTGGAGCAACAGTTGGCCATTTTTATTAAATTAGTCGATCATCGGATTAAATTATTATTTGATCATCAGTTTAATCGAATGACAATGAAAACAGTAGTATATTACATAACAAGTGTTGAACATAATATTTTTCACACGAGTACATTTTTAGGACGAGCGTACTTTCACACGAATAATGTGCAAAGAAGGATATCCACATAAAACTGAACAGGCCTTATAAAAGATGAAAAAAAAATTAAATATGAAAGTTCGAGTTAATTTAGATTAGAAATGTTCATATAAACCTATTAAAAGATGAAGGGTCGCTTTAAATATGTTGATCTAACTTTGCTGCGTGATTTATCTTTTTTTTTACCGAAAACATTGAATATTTTGCTGGTTAATTATTTATAAAAGGAGAATCCGTTACTGACATTTTTATTAACTTCCCAAGTCCAATTTAAAACCCTTTGGTTGGATTAGATAAACACCCTCTCAATAATCAATAATAAAGGCCTTAGTGCTTGTCGTATGACGTCATCCATGTAGGCCCTGCAATTTTAATCATATATTTATATTTTTAGCCCAATAATAATAGTATTCAATACTTTTGAGAATTATTTTTAAAACGTATTTTCCATTATGATTAGCGCATCCATCGAAATCTGAGACATGTTTTTGTTCAATACAATATTCCAAAATTAAGTGAAGCATGAAGGATCTTTTATTATAAGTTTCTAGAAATATGTCATCAAATTGACTTATTAACTTACTAAAGATTATGTAAGTCATAGATACAACATGTATTACTTGTCCGTGGGGTAATAAATAATCGGTAATATTTTCCTCTAAATGTAAGGTAATAACAGTCTTATCTATGGCTTCAAATATTGACTGTATATCGTCCAAACTATGTGATACGAACGGCGTTTGAGCCATTTTTGTCGTACACTTACGTTCTTTGGAAAGCAGGAGACATGAACTTAAGGCCCATTTTTATAGGTTCCATTACAGCCAGGAATACAACACTTTTGAGGCATAATTATACTAAGTATCAGTTACCACAAAAGTAGCCGAAACCGAGATAAAAAAAACTTATAAATTGTGCTATAAGCAAACCGGCCAACCGGCGCAAAAACATCAGGTCTTTCAGTCTGAAACATATGGTTTTACGTATTTAAGAATACGCCTAACAATATAAATTATATACCAAAATATGCAACGAAATGTTAGGTACAAGTTTCACGCACTTAAAAGCACAAAAATAGTTCCGATTTCAGAAAAATGCAAGAGAAAATAACACTAATTATCGCAGCCATTATTGGCAACCACTAGTTTGTTTTGTTTATTCTTTCTGTTACATCGTCTCAAATGATGCGTTGTTGCCGGCTCTCTAAGGAAAGCATTATTTTAGGAAAGTGCACGAACAAAGTAGTATTATTAGATAATTAAATACATCAATTACGAAATACCGCATTATAAAAAGAGGAAAGAACACGTTATAGAAATATGTTTTTTACAATATTGGAAAAATTGTAATGTAAGAAATGCTATCTTTATATACGGGCATCCTAATATTCGTTAACGCTAACCAATTGCGCCTCCATCGCGATTATCCTTCCACCCCTATATCTTTGCTCCAAAGCGCAAAGGCTCATGTGAATGACGTCACGAGCTAAAATTTAGTGAGTACTTTGTCCTGTTGTAAGGGTGTTGTTGGTTAGATGAGATACCCTATGAATTATTTTTTATTATTGCAGATGCCGCTTCAGACAACCTTAAAACAGTCGTCCATGGGGTGATTATGGGCGTAGATTTTCCCTTTGCGCTACCCAACCCGGACGGTTGCAAAGAGTCTGGTATCACTTGCCCTATTCAAGTGGGATCCACTTACAAATATGTTACCTCTATGCCTATTCTATCCTCATATCCAAGGGTAAGAGCCTTTTTATAAATATCTATTTAAATTTATTTATATATCTGAAAATGGCATTCAAGTTCTTAAGAATATACGTACCTACCTTTGGTTATCTTAGAATTATTTGAATGTATAGAAAGCTTTTAGCACTAGCCTTGTGTATTGTATTATCTTCCTTTATATGGTCGGTAATTGAATATTCATACGTTTAAGGTGACTTTTAATAAAATGCCGCTTTATAGATAGGAAAAATGACAATCTTTCCTTGTTTGATCTGATAGGTATTATAGTTCCCAGAGATCCTTCTTTGTGAATAATCGGTATTTATTTTTGCGTAAATTATGCTCCGTTTATTCAATGTCCCTAAAAGGTTCGTACAAAACGCTAACACATATTCCATAAAATATTATATTTGTAGCAAATGTATAAACAAAAAAAAAAATAATAAATTTAAGAAACGTTATAAATGTACATTTTAAAGTCAGAGCAGAGACTTTAGTCTAAACTACTTCAAAATATATTGCAGGTAACAGTCGACATCAAATGGGAAATCCAAGATTCAGAAGGCAAAGACATCATTTGCGCACTGATCCCAGCGAAGATTAATTAGACGAGAGCCCTGCAAAGATGGCTTTAAAATAACGAAACTTAAGTTAACCCATCTCTATGAGGTGATGTATGACGTAAATCAATTAGCAACATTTTATTTTGTAAAAGCTTGTCTCCTAATTTATCGATGTGAATTATCTGCGGTTGTAACTCGTGTATACCAAACATCCAACAAATGGATAATAAAATTTGAATAATCATCAAATAATATCAGGATAAGTAAGGTTTTACGCCACTAAAATAAAATAATCCTTTTTTTGTGTTAAATTTGCATTTTATTTGAAACATTTCATTCTCTAAAACATTTGTGTATCGCTGACAACGTTTGTTATTTTACAAAAATAGAAAAATAAATGTTATATTATTATACAGTTTTTCTTCTATGGTAACATGAAAGATGTCTGGAAAAAATAAACGTAAATTTGGTCTTGACAAATATTTATTTATTCCAAAATACTACCTACCCATGTCATTATCTTTATAAATAAAACCCTATACCTAATATAAAGTTAAAGGCCTTAAACAGATCGCAATGTACTACCGCGAAATATGTTGTTCATTAATATGGTATGTAATTAATCTGAATTGACTAGACAAGTTATTTTTAACCGAAAACGTCAATTCGGCTCAAGTCTGGAGATCATGCAGGCCAACTATCTAGACTGCGTGTCCCAAAAGTGTTTTGTTTTAATCGTACAATCAAGCGTCGTATTATATTTTGTATCTTGTTCGTCTTGTGCCAAAATATGAGTTTTAAGACTATTCACAAGCTTCTTAATATTTTCGTCAAGCTGTTTGCTATTTCTTTCATTTAATATTTTGATACCTTTATCACCATGCTTTATATATTTCCTTCCATAATTTTATAAATATCATGGCCTTTAATTTTTGTCAACTTGCCATCGAATATCTTGTAATATACTTTTTGTTAATATTGTCTTCCTTTATCTTTTTTGTGTTATGTATAAAATGCTGCTTAATGTTTTCTTTAAAAATGTTATTGTTTATTTCATCTGATACTTTGTCCCATTTTATCATCATGCATCTTACTTTTTACAATTAATTTCATACATTGCCACCCAGTCGTCTTTAAATGTTAACTTGTTATCGAACTTTTTGTAATATTCTCTTTCATCGCTTCGAGAAGCTTTTTGTTGCTATTTCTTCCATCTGATGTTTTGTTCCATTTTATCATAATGGTTCCTATTTTGTTTCATTTCATTTTATAAATTTTCTCAACTAGATCATTGTTGTCGTCTTTAATTTTTGTTAACTTTTTATAGTGTAAGATCTTCCTCCGTCATTTATGGGTGTTTTATGTTAAATTGTTTAATCTTTACTTCAACCTTTCTTTGTTCTTCGTCTTACCTTTAAACTTTCGTTTGATGCTGTATATAAACTTTATAATATGTTTCTCAAGCTTCTTATTGTTACTTCTTTCATGCGATATTTTGTTTCATTTTAATGTAATGCTTCTTTTTTTCTTAATTTTACATATTTCGTCATCCAGATTATTATTGTCATCATTAATATTGTAACATTCTCCTCTATCGTATTCTAGAAGATTTTCGTTAAGTAGGTTATTGTTGTCTTCAGCCTTCCCATTTTCCACCTCTATTTTCTAATTTTTCACAAACTTCTTAATATTTTCGTCAAGCTTCTTATTATTTCTTTCATCTAATTTTGTATCATGGTTTCTACTATGTTTCTTTAGATTCATACATTTTGTCACCCTCTTTAATTTATATCAACTCGTTATCGAACTTTTTGTAATATTTTATTTCATCGCTTCCAGATGCTTTTTGTTGCTATTTCTTCCATCTGATTATTCCATTTTATCATAATGGTTCTTATTTTATTTTATTCCATTTTTTCATTTTCTCAACTAGATCATTGTTGCCGTCTTTAATTTTTGTTAACTTTTAATAGTGTAAGATCTTCCTCCGTCATTTATGAGTGTTTTATGTTAAATTGTTTAATCTTTTCTTCAATCTTACTTTGTTCTTCGTCCTGTCTTTAAATTTTCGTTTGAGGCTGTATATAAACTTTATAATATGTTTCTCAAGCTTCTTGTTACTTCTTTCTTGCGATATTTTGTTTCATTTTAATGTATGCTTCTTTTTTTCTTAATTTTACATATTTCGTCATCCAGATTATTATTGTCATCATTAATATTGTATCATTCTCCTCTATCGTATTCTAGAAGATTTTCGCTAAGTAGCTTAATGTACTCTTCAGCCTTCACATTTTTCCACCTTCGTTTTCTCATTTTTTACAAACTTCTTAATATTTTCGTCAAGCTTCTTATTATTTCTTTCATCTAATTTTTTATCACGGTTTTTACTATGTTTCTTTAATTTCATACATTTTGTCACCCTTTTTAATTTATATCAACTCCTTATCGAACTTTTTGTAATCTTCTCTTTCATCGCTTCCAGGAGCTTTTTGTTGCTATTTCTTCCATCTGATGTTTTGTTCCATTTTATCATAATGGTTCTTATTTTGTTTTATTCCATTTTATACATTTTCTCAACTAGATCATTGTTGTAGTCTATAATTTTTGTTAACTTTTTATAGTGTAAGATCTTCCTCCGTCATTAATGGGTGTTTTATGTTAAATTATTCAATCTTCTCTTCAACCTTTCTTTGTTCTTCCTCTTATCTTTAAGTTTTTGTTTGGGACTGTATATAAAATTTATAATGTTTCTCAAGCTTCTTGTTACTTTTTTCGTGCGACATTTTGTTTCCTATTATTGTAATGCTTTTTTTTTTTAATTTTACATATTTCGCCATCCAGAATATTATTGTCATCATTAATATTGTAACATTCTCCTCTATCGTTTCTAGAAGATTTTCGTTAAGTAGCTTAATGCTGTCTTCAGTTTTCCATTTTTCCCCCTGTTTTCTAACTTTTCACGAACTTCTTAATATATTCGTCAAGCTTCTTATTATTTCTTTCATCTAATTTTGTATCATAGTTTTTACTATATGTTTCTTTAATTTCACACATTTTGTCACCCTCTTTAAATTGTATCAACTCGTTATCGAACTTTTTGTAATATTTTATTTCATCGCTTCCAGAAGCTTTTTGTTGCTATTTCTTCCATCTGATTATTCCATTTTATCATAATGGTTCTTATTTTATTTTATTCCATTTTTTCATTTTCTCAACTAGATCATTGTTGCCGTCTTTAATTTTTGTTAACTTTTAATAGTGTAAGATCTTCCTCCGTCATTTATGAGTGTTTTATGTTAAATTGTTTAATATTTTCTTCAACCTTACTTTGTTCTTCGTCTTGTCTTTAAATTTTCGTTTGAGGCTGTATATAAACTTTATAATATGTTTCTCAAGCTTCTTGTTACTTCTTTCATGAGATATTTTGTTTCATTTTAATGTATGCTTCTTTTTTTCTTAATTTTACATATTTCGTCATCCAGATTACTATTGTCATCATTAATATTGTATCATTCTGCTCTATCGTATTATAGAAGATTTTCGCTAAGTAGCTTAATGTTGTCTTCAGCCTTCCCATTTTTCCACCTCTATTTTCTAATTTTTCACAAACTTCTTAATATTTTCGTAAAGCTTCTTATTACTTCTTTTATCTAATTTTTTATCGTTTTTACTATATTTCTTTAATTCATTTCGTCACCCTCTTTAATTTATATCAACTCGTTATCGAACTTTTTGTAATATTCTCTTTCATCGCTTCCAGAAGCCTTTTGTTGCTATTTCTTTCATCTGATGTTTTGTTCCATTTTATCATAATGGTTCTTATTTTGTTTTATTTCATTTTATACATTTTCTCAACTAGATCATTGTTGTCGTCTTTAGTTTTTGTTAACTTTTTATAGTGTAACATCTTCTTCCGGTGGGTGTTTTATGTTAAATTGTTCAATCTCTTCTTTAATCTTTCTTTGTTCTTATCTTTATCATATTATCGTAATGCTTATTTTTTTTTTTAATTTTGACATATTTCGTCATCTAGATTATTATTGTTATAATTCTCTTCCAATGATTCTAGGGATATTTTATTAAATAATCCAACCTTTCCTTTAGTTTTGTTTTCAAAATTTTTTTGAGACTCTTCACATCTCTCAATATTTTCTTAAAATTTCTATCCATATTGTTTGGTTAAATTCTATAATTAATTAACTTTTGCCAATATGCAATATCCGCTTCCATCGCTTTTAAACATTTTTTGTCAAATTATTCAATAGTATCTTGAAGGTTCCCATTTTTCTTTGTTATCTTTTCCGTCTTTTTTTACATTCTGTTTTGAGATTGTTCAGAAGTTTTAAATATTTTCCTCAAGCTTGTTACTATTTCTTTCATCTCATATTTTATTTCATTTTATTTATTATTAATTGTGCCAAAAAAAAACACGACGGGCAGACCTTCGGAAAACTTAGCCAATTGCGGTAACAAATAGAGAAAAAGGCGAAGACAACAATGATCTGGGTGACAAAAAGTATAAATTAAATTAAAAACCATAATGAAAAATAAAAGAAAATATCGCATGAACGAAATAACAGAAAGCTTGAAGAAAATATTATTATGTTTGTATACAGTACCAAGACAAAATTTAGAGAAAAGATTAAAGAAAAGATTGGACGATTTGACATAAAATGCCCAGAAATGATGGAAGAGAATCTCATACTAAGGTTGATAAGAAGTTCACAAAAATTAAAGACGACAACAATGATTTGTTTAATACAATATATAAAATTCAAGAAAACAAAATAAGAAATATTATGATAAAATGGAACAAAACATCAGATGGAAGAATGAAGAAGTTTCACGTTTCCACTAGCTGAACTGCAAGCACTTCTGGGGGTTCTGATGTAATAATTAAAACAGGGCTCCCAGCGTCTTGTTAAAATTCAATTTCCCAGCATTTTCCTATTTTTTTGACATTTTTAACAAAAACATTGCAACAAAAGTATATCATTGGGAAACAAGAAAGAGCACCCGCGACTCAAAATAAACCTCAATACAGCATATCTGCCGTCTTTGTTGCTCTTTCAGGCGTATATATCTTTCTCTTTTCCAACACAGCAAAAATATACAATTTTAATATAAAGGGTTGCCTATATTCTGACGCCATCAACTCTTAACTTTACGAGGGGTATTCAAAAAATTATTAAATCTTAGAATACAAATGGCTGCCAAACATAATCCGTTAAACGAAACAATAAACATTTAACAAACAAAATTTAAATAATCCTCAAATAATATCATGATAAGTAAGATTTTACGCCACAAAAATAAAACGAATCGTTTTTTTTGTCAAATTCGCATTTTATTTCAAACATTTCATTTTCTAAAACATTTATTAGAACTACTATCGTACAAATTTGTGTATCGCTGATAACGATTGTTATTTTACAAAAATAGAAAAATAAGTGGATATATTATTATGCAGTTTTTTTCTTGTATGGTAACATGAAAGATGCCTGGAAAAAATAAACATAAATTTGGTCTAGACAAATATTTATTTATTCCAAAAGACACTAGCATAGATAAACTAGTAAATTCTGTTCGTTTGTGACTTGACTACCTATGTCAGGTAAAATCAGGTCTTAATAGCTAGTCGTTATCGTTAAAAATAAAACCCTATAATTTACATGCAGTTTCTTCAACCAGCTGAACTACAAGCATTTTAAAGATCAAATTTAAGATGAAGAGACAGCATTTAACACATGTACAAATATGTTCCACTCAAAACGTCATATAAGCAACATATTATCAATTTTTTTCAGCCTGACTCAAGGTAACCCAATGCTCTCATCCAGAGGTAGCATTGAGCAGCAAACACGATTTTTTTCAAAAGAAATATTGTTCTAAAAACGGGTTCAACAAATCATACAATTAAAACACAGATGTAATGAAACTCTATTTTTTCTAGGACAAAATCACGAATGTTCTCCGAGGTATATAGTTGGGCCACGTGGGTGGTTCGGAGTGACTTAAAATGCATAGTAAGGAAAAATTACTACATATTTGTACCACTGATGGTTATCAAGCTATAAAGGAACAAAACGTCGAAAAATTCAGTCCTAATCCACTTTTATGTTTAAAATGTAGATTTATGTCAAAACCCTTAAAGATATAGTACCTTGAAAAGTATTCGAATAAAAAACTGAATCAGTGAAGTACTCAAAGAACGCTATCAGCGGACAAAATGGTGAATATATTTGAAGATTAGAAAAATTTACTAGTTAATCTATGTAGTTACGCAGCGAAACCTTAAAATACTGGAAACAAATTAAGACTAAGGGAGTGAAAGTATTTTTTTTATCAAAAATAGCAATTTCGTTTTACGAACTAAAATCTAGGAGATCAAATATATTATTTTACTAACTACAAAAATAAAATTGATCAAAATTGCCACCAAACTTTGACTCGTAGAAATACGAATGATTAGGCCAAGTATTATGATCAATTGCTTGTTGTTATCCAACTATCAAACTTCTAAGCTTCGACCATATGCCAGACAAAAATAAAAGTAACTAAATATGTATTCGACTCATTCAAACAGGTTTGAAACTTTGAAGTTTCTCTGCTTTCGTCTCAACTGCCTTACGGATGTAATTTGTGGAAATGTTCCAATCGACAATTGCAATCTTCAACATTATTGTGCCAAAACTTAGCTCGTTAAAGGAAGAATTATTAATCTAGCCGGAGAGAATTAATAATTTCAATTATACAGGTCGATCTAAACCACTTAGTTTACAACACAATATCGTGCCAATATCTTGGGTGTGTACTTGCAACCTCTTTAAGAGAGGTAAGAGGCATACATTTACCACCAAAACACAACATGTGTTGGGAAGCGATCGTTTAAAGTTTAATGTTTCACAGGTTTAGATGCAAACGCCTTTTGTCTCTTAATTATAACAGTAATGAAACTGTGCACAATCAGAATATAATTTCCAAAAGCAGTACTAGAAGGGTCCAAAACATATTTGCAAAGTTTGTGCACCAAAAATCTCAATGCGGTGACTTCGAATATCTTTGGAAAGCAACGTTTTATTTCTGTCTTAAATTAATACCTGGAAGACTCGATGGAAACATTTAGTCTTGGAAAGTACTAATTGTGAATCTGAAGCAACTAATTTTTTTACATATTTAGAAATAAAAGAAATATTTGAGAATTCAAACCAATTGAATGTAGAGATACTCAGACTGATCAGTATTTCTATGAGTCAAAAGTTTGGCCAAAAACTACCTGGGCTAACTGTGGAACTGTTGTCTAATACTATGCCGAACTGAAAGACAGACGAGAGGAAATATACTTGCACGAAAATCATCACATACTGATTATACAATACTATAATTAAATATAAGACTACCTATACGTTTTTCCAGACTTGTGATCATTCGTTTCCTGTGAAATACATAAAATATTGACGAGACTTAGGCCCAGTTTTTTTACCAGGCCTTCCTTTCCGTTAAGCTTATCAAGAGGCTAATATAATCTGTATTTATCCATTTGGTAAATTAGGCGCGCAGTCAAAAAACTGGACCTTAATTTAACATTCATAACAGTTTTATAAATCGAAACACTAGTTGCAGTTCTGTGAGGGGTTAGTGTATCCATCGAGCAGAAGGATGATCTTGTAAACCACTGCAGCTACCAGTCGATTGTATAGGAGGAAAAAGCTTTTTGAAGGAAAAAATGCCGAATTTCTTACGTAAAATAAATAATAATAGCCTCTAGCATCAATTGTTTTTTTAATATGGAATTTCTGATATTTATTTGTTTATTTCGGGGGCTTTTGATGTTTAATGGCAGTACTAGAGCACCTCAGGGTTCTTATGTAATAATTAAATCAGGACTCCCAGCGCATTTTCCTGGCTATGTCCGTATTTGAAATATTTAGCAAAAACAATGCAGCCAAAGTATATCATCGGAAAAACAAGAAAGAGCAGCCGCGACTCAAAATAATAATCAATACAGAATATCTTCCGTCTTTGTTGTTCTTTTAGGCGGATATATCTTTCTCTCTTCCAACAAAGCAATAATGATCAAGTTAAGAATATGTGGTTGCATATATTCTGGCATCACCATCAATTAACTTTACAGGGGATACTCTAAAAATTGTTAATACTTATGATACAAAGGGCCCCCAAATGCATCCTGTTAAACGAAACAATACACATTTTCTTGCATATATTTGGATTTGGAGGCAAGTTCCTTGACTTTTGATTTAAATAAAACCGCCTTTTACATAGCCCCAATGGTATATCAGTTTTCTGAGAAGAAATCCTTAACTATCATTAAACGATATTGGGCTATAAATCAGACTGAAGACTAATAATATTTCTTTATTGTTCGTCACACCAATAACAGACGTGGAACTTCTGGCTATGATGAGAGTTCAGTAAATATATTAAAAAGTTGTGCAGAGGAAATATCATCCCCTCTATCTTACATTGTAAATAATTCATTTAGTTGGGGAATTTTTCCTAAGAACCTCAAATTAGCCGTAGTTAAACCCATATATAAAAAAGGAGATCCAACACTTCCAGAAAACTATCGTCCTGTCAGTTTGCTGCCGACTTTTTCCAAAATATTCGAGAAAGCTATGTGCACCCGTTGACGAGTTTCTTTTCTGCACATAAACTTATAAATCCTGGACAACACGGGTTTCTAGCTGGAAAGTCGATAGAGACTGCTGTGTACGATTTTGTGAATGAGATTGTTGCCTGCTTTGAGAGTGGACATACTTACGCTCATTTTTAGATCTATCAAAGGTTTTTGATTGCTTGGATCATGTTCTCTTGCTTGAAAAGCTAGAAAGATATGGTATAAGAGGTAAACCATTGAAGTTGGTACGCTCTTATTTGCAGGGTCGGGTACAGCGTGTTGTAATCCAAAAGGAGGGGCGGATGACAGGACGATAACCAAGGGTGTCCCGCAAGGCAGTGTTATGGGTCCCCTTCTGTTCATTTGTTAATCAATGACTTAGGAAGCAAGTTGTCAAGTGAAATGGTAACCATCGTAAATTATGCTGATGACACCACCTATAATAGAGCGGAATCCTGGTTTGTAGCCAACAAATTGTCCTTAAAAGGTGCAAAAAGACTGACACTGAACTTTTCCCTATCACAAAGAGCTCCTAGGCCACACCATGGGTGTCCCGCAAGGCAGTGTTATGGGGCCCCTTCTGTTCATTTGTTATATCAATGACTTAGGAAGCAAGTTGTCAAGTGAAATGGTAACCATCGTAAACTATGCTGATGACACCATTATATTGGTGGAGGGAAGCTCGGTGGATGAGGCTGTAACACGTGGGATATATTGCATTAGATCCGCTGAACAATGGTGTGAAAGCAATAACCTGTTGCTTAATGCTCAAAAGTCAAATTTCATACTCTTTAGAACAAGACAGTCCGCAGCAGCTTGCCCTGACAATGTGGAGTCGCTTTCTCGGGACGTGCCTTTGACGTCGGAAGCTAAATTCCTTGGTATGTACGTAGATTGCCATCTTGGCTGTATCTACCAGACTTAACGCCTGCTGCTATCTCTTGATCCAGAATACCTCACACTTTAAAAGAGCAGTATTTGGACACTTGATTCAGAGAGGGTCCTACAGTGTTGCCGAGTTTCTCTCAGGTGGGTGATTTTATGGTTTCACTTAGATTGTTTCATTCTTTCTAATTCCCTTCATTAATGTACTGGTTATTTTATTTTGTCTGTTTTGTCATTGCATCTTGTGTATCGCCTTAAGAACACTATTTTAATTGTAATTTTGATTTCAATGTTGTGTTAAGTATTATAAATTTGAGCATTTTAAAATCTGTAATATGTCCTTCATGTACAATATTTTAAACTTAGATTTAGGACTACTTGTAATTATGATTTTTTCTTTCCATACTTCGTGACGCTACTTATTAAATACGCATGTATTTTCTGAAATAAAGAATTTTTTGATTTTGATTTGATTAATGCCTGGAGGACTCGATCGAAACACTTGGTCTTGGAAAGTACTGATTATGAATCTGTAGAAACTAAAACAATTTTATATATATTTAGAAATAAACTGAAATATTTGAGAATTCAAACCAATTGAATGTAGACATATTCAGACTGATCAGTATTTCTATGAGTCAAAAGTTTGGCCAAAAATTACCTAGGCTAACTGTGGAACTGTTATCTAATACTATGCCGAACTGAAAGACAGACGAGAGGAAATATACTTGCACGAAAATCATCACATACTGATTATACAATACTATAATTAAATATAAGACTACCTATACGTTTTTCCAGACTTGTGATCATTCGTTTCCTGTGAAATACATAAAATATTGACGAGACTTAGGCCCAGTTTTTTACCAGGCCTTCCTTTCCGTTAAGCTTATCAAGAGGCTAATATAATCTGTATTTATCCATTTGGTAAAGGACCCCGCAGGGAGCTTATGGAAAAGTGGTTTCGGTCAAATTGGCTGAAATTTTGATGTGATGTTGTTTTTGAGATCCCGATCAAAAGTTATCATTGCACCAACAAAATTGTTCGAGCGGTTTTTGAGATATTAACTGCCAAATCCCATTTTGGGGCATGCGGTAAAATAATAAGGCTTAGCATTGAGAGGATACCACAAATTGTAAATGCAGTTTTGTTGTCACTTATACGTGACGAATTGGCCACAATTATGCTTAAAATATTGAACACATATACTAGGAACATCAAACAAGCCATGCACATTGTACAGGGTGTGACAAAAATGAAGCAAAATACTAATAGCTATCTTTTCCGTCAAATAATAATTATTAATAGTACCGGTACAAATGATATTAACTAGAATATATCTAAAAATACGGTATATATACCAGGTAAGTCAAAAAAGTAATATTTAACGTACAGGGTGCGTTAAAAAAGTTGCAACAACGCTACCAATAGAAAATATACCTATTTCCAAGGGCCATACTTTTCACATTCCCGCAACAATGATACTTCAATGCTCAGGAATGAATGAATATCAGAGGGATATTCAAGGAATCCGGAGCTGGTTTCAACAAAATGTCATTTTTGTTGTCGATCGAGGTTACCGCGATGCCATACCATTTTTACAAGAATTGGATATTGAGTGTAGAATGCCTTGCCAAATAAGCCCCGGACAGCAACAACTGACCACAGAGGAAGCGAATGCTTCTCGTTTAGTAACTAAAACTCGATGGATTGTGGAAGCTAGGAATGGACAGATTCAAACAATTTTTGAGTTTTTCTTAGAAACGATACCAATCTCCCATATTGCAAACTTAGGGGACTTTTACAGGATCTGTGGTGCTATTATCAACAAATATCGGGATCTTATAGCTATGCAAGGAGCCACAGCACAATTAGCTCGTGAGATATTGGCAAGGTCAAGAAAAATAAACAACTTCCAAAAAAGAGTCGAACAAGAAATTCTTTGATATAGAAATGCCAGATGGAGACGTTTAGATCAAAATCACGTCCCTGCGTTTCTCCGTCTTCATATGGATTATCCTAAGGGACATTACTAATATTACTATAGGCATATATCAGCTTAATCTTGCTCCTTCCTACATTCAAGATACAACTCAGAGGATACCGGATAACGAACTTCAAATAGATACACTAGGTAATGGATAATCAAAATATAATTAGGTTGCGCATTTACTCGCGCCACCGCAATGCGATTAAACATCAATTGTTCATTTAATACCAAGAAGATGCAATTCGAGGATACTACTGTACTTGTAAATCTTGTGCAAGGACACTAGGGATGTGTGCCGATGTTGCGTCAGTTTTGTGGTATCTGGGTTACTCGCGATACGAAGCCACTGTAAAATATCCAGCTACAACCTTATTAGAAACGGTTTTGGATGCTGGTAACAGAAGACATAATGCTAATATTCAAATTGTTCTATAACGGTAAGAATTGTTTTAAAGTAAAACTACTCTGGTTATGCTTTTTCTATTCAATTCTAATCAAATATTTTTTTTACAGAATGCCGTAAATGTTTCTAGGAAATATTTGCTTAATAAGTTGAGAATAATAATACTGACCGATATACTGCTATAGCGCGCTAAAGGCAAGAAGTCGGTCAAACAGAAAAGTGTTACTTTTCCTGTCACTTGTATATTAACAATAATGTTTTTGCCTTCCCTGGTACGTATTTGACATTTTGTTTTTTAATTTATTTTCGTGAAGTATTATTAATAAAAAAAATCGTTGAGAGGAAATAGGTATATTTTCTATTGGTAGCGTTGTTGCAACTTTTTTGACGCACCCTGTATGTTAAAAATTACTTTTTTGACTTATCTGGTATATAAACGGCATTTTCAGATATATTCTAGTTAATATCATTTTACCGGTACTATTAATAATAATTATTTGACGGAAAAGAAAGCTATTAGTATTTTGCTTCATTTTTGTCACACCATGTACAATGTGGAAGGCTTTTTTGAGGTTCCTGCGTTCAATATTTTAAGCATAATTAAGGCCATTTCGTATACGGCATTTTTAGATATATTCTAGTTAATATCATTTTACCGGTACTATTAATAATTATTATTTGACGGAAAAGATAGCTATTAGTATTTTGCTTCATTTTTGTCACACCCTGTACAATGTGGAAGGCTTTTTTGAGGTTCCTAGTATATGTGTTCAATATTTTAAGCATAATTATGGTAATTTCGTAACATATATGTGACAACAAAACCGCATTTACAATTTGTGGTATCCTCTCAATACTAAGCCATATTATTTTACCGCTTAATCCAAAATGGGATTTGGCAGCCAATATCTCGAAAACCGCTCGAACGATTTCGTTGGTGCAATGATAACTTTTGATCAGGAACTCGAAAACAACATCATATCAAAATTTCAGCCAATTTGACCGGAACCACTTTTCCATAAGCTCCCTGCGGGGTCCTTTGGCAAGTAGTAAAAAAACTGGGCCTTAATTTAACATTCATAACAGTTTTATAAATCGAAACACTAGTTGCAGTTCTGTGAGAGGTTAGTGTATCCATCGAGCAGAAGGATGATCTTGTAAAGTAATGCAGCTACCAGTTGATTAAATTGGAGGAAAAAGCTTTTTGGGAGGAAAAAAATATGGAATTTCTTACGTAAAATAAATAATCAGCATCAAATTTTTTTGTAATATGGAATTTTTGTGATTTATTTGTTTATTTCGGGGGCTCTTGATGTTTAATGGCAGTACTAGAGCACCTCAGGGTTCTTATGTAATAATTAAATCAGGACTCCCAGCGCATTTTCTTGGCTATGTCCGTATTTGAAATATTTAGCAAAAACAATGCAGCCAAAGTATATCATTGGGAAAGCAAGAAAGAGCAGCCGCGACTCAAAATAAACGTCAATACAGAATATCATCCGTCTTTGTTGTTCTTTTAGGCGGATATATCTTTCTCTCTTCCAACAAAGCAAAAATGATCAATTTAAGAATATGTGGTTGCATATATTCTGGCATCACCATCAATTAACTTTACAGGGGATACTCGAAAAATTGTTAATACTTATGATACAAAGGGTCCCCAAATACACCCTGTTAAACGAAACAATACACATTTTCTTGTATATATTTGGATTTGGAGGCAAGTTGCTTGACTTTTGATTTAAATAAAACCGCATTTTAAATAGCCCCAATGGTACCCATATCAGTTTTCTGACAAGAAATCCTCAACCATGGGCTATAAATCAGACTGAAGACTGTGTCCTATCACTAATAATATTTCCTTATTTAAAGCCCCCAAGAGCTGTTGTTGAGCATCCCAACAGATTTGAGCTGCCTTCTTGCCAACTAGTTAATAAAACGCACATGTATTTAGAATGAAGTAACTTCTGTGATCAAAATGAAATTATCTTTAATGCCCTATCCACCAGCTGCTCTTTTAAACCGTTAAAACCAAGGGTGTCAAAACATGAGAATCGACTAGTCACAAATGAAACGGAAAAGGTAAAACCAAATAATGTATAGCAATTAGGATATCGGTCTTTCAACTGGCTTACATCACTTGATATTTTTTTCATGACTAATGCTCAGTGCAAGTGTACTGGCATAAACAATATTTTACATATTACGAACAAACGCAACCTCTTCATTAACTCTCAAAATATGCTACTTACCAATAAAAACCATCTATATTTCCTAAAATAAAATTTTGTACCAAATCATGAAAATGAGTGGCTGCTGCCCTCAAAATTGTGATGGCCCGCCATCTTTGGGACGAAGTTGGCTTTTTATTTTAAAATAATAGCCCTGTGAGCTGCCAAAATGAATTCTTATTATGGAAGTATTTAGAAAAGATTCGCCACACAACGTGTGGCTTTCTAGTACGAAATACATGGAATATCCCTAATGGGACTGTGCAAAAAATGTTGAAATTTTCATTCAAAATACTTAAAGTTAGGACTGAACAATTAAAAGCATGTCCCTTTCATGTATTTATGGCCAGAAACAGTGAATACTGGCAAATTTATTAGCTTATAGGTCTATAAATTCAGCCTAATCACTAATCAATTTCACATTTAGTACTAGAAAAAATACTATCCAATTTCGTCCCGAAAACTAAACAACAACAATATAAAAGTCAATCTTCACACAGCTCAAACAAAATATTTTTCTTGGGCAAGCAACGCATTCCATCTAGCAAAGTATATCAAAAATAAGTCTAGATTCTGTTCGATGGATGATTGCACCTAGAAACGGGTCTTGTACTCTCTTATTTTTAATCCTTACAAACTATACAACGCTTCACCTTTTTGCCAACCATAACCTGTAGAGGTGGTTCGAGAATTCACTCGCTGTGGGACTGCCATTTTTGCCGGGAACATTGTTGCTGTCATATGGAATGGGGCTCGGGGGAGGAGGAATCAGGTCGTAACCACAGGTATCTATAGCTGAAATCAGAGAGTTTATTATAAGTCCCTAAAAATAAATAATAATTTCTTGGAAATTGAGTGATATGTAGAACAGAATCATCATGCCTTACCAGTTTCGGAAAGTTGTTCCGACTTCCTTTTAGGCCTTAACCTAATACTACTTGAAGATCCACCATTGGTAAAATTCTGTCTAGCCTTGTAAATAGGCTCATACTCTGACAATTGCGCCTTGAAGCCTTCATTTGGAGCAATAGAAGCTCTTTTGGATTTCACAAAACTCATGGCATCGCTGCAAAAAAAAAATGTATATTAATACAAAAACTTGAGCAATTTACATCAGAATTACCTGACACTCAAACTAAACTTTTCCATAATATAAGCTAAAACCAATGTTGCACTCCTAGAATTGCCACTATTTCCATGTACCAGTACCTTGAATTTCCTTGATAGCGCTTCGTCGATAAAACTATTGACTTTTGGAAAAAACCTTAAAATATTTTCAGTCTCATGATCGGCAATGTCCAAAGTTAAATATGTAAAGGAGGGATCATTTGTTTGTGGCTGTATGAAATGTGCTTCAGTTTCATCACGAACACATATTATGTACCTGAAAAATAAATTATCATTGGGCTATTATACATAACACATTAATGAACCAATGTGTTACCTGATCCCTTTTTCTCTTAAATGGGTAAGGCAGTGTAGTTGCGCCGCGGAATATGGCCCCAAAAACACACCGGGAATAATTTCTTGCATGTCAGCATTGCAAAAATAGTCCCACGATGGAGGCGAATACAAATTGGTCCTGTTGCTAGTAACGTTTGACTGCAAAACATGAAAAATTGGGGCTATTTAAAACTATTAAGTTTGTTCGTACATGCTAAACGTTTTATAAACCACGGTAAGGATTCTATCACCGTCTCTTTCACATTCATTATGCACACGTGTAACGTATGTCGGCACTAACTGGTGCTGAAGAATGGTAGGACACTGACACAGAAAACATGGCTACCGAGCACAGCTACCGAGTAAGGTTATAGATAGGGCGCCAAATAAAAAATCCCACATTTTTATAAACTTTAACAAATTAGAGTACATTTACATTGGCGATGGGCCGCTATACAACAGGTAAATATCTTGATGCTTTAAAATATGAAAAACAACTAGAAAAGACCTACCTCGTCTTTAAAGTGCACAGTAGGAATATCAATCATTTTGCAGCTTCAACAGAGCGAATAAACAAAAACACTCGGCGGGAAACCCGACGAAGCACAATTTTTTTCCGAAAATGAGCCGATTCCTACTAAATTAAGTGGAAATTGTTGGAAAAATTACAACATCTTAAAACCTTGGCAACACAGACGACCAGGCAACAGGCAACGAATTCGCACGCAAGTTCACATTTGCGCATGCACTATTACGTTTTATGTCACTTGTCACAATTTGGGACTATCTTCATCCAATTATGCACCGGAAATGTACAAGCCGTGTCATTATGTTTGGCAACGCCGCAATTTGGGCCTCTGTTGCACTTTTTGCAGATCTCGTAGGCGCGTTTGAAGGCTCCATTTTATAAACCTTTTTTAATGATTTGCTAATTCAGCTATAAGCGCATCAACGGGAATTTTTAGAGCATACATTAGCGATGCTTCTAAAGATCTGTCCGGTGAATTTTAATCTTAGTAAATTATAATACATATCCTAATTGTTAATAATCTTCGAAGAGAAAAAAATAGTGATATACGAATTTTTTCTTAACATTATTATATTTGTAGTTTACAGAATATGACCAAATATGTTTTTTCTACGACTGCTCTGAAAATAGACAAAAACGCACTAACAACTGCTCTTGAAAACTGGACATTTCAAACATCGTGTGAAAAGTATACTTTGCACAAGGCGTGTGCAAAGTATACTTTTCACACGCTTATTCGGGTATTTAGATTAAAATGCTTCGTCTCCGTTTTAGAGCTTCGCCCTCAGATGTCCCATTGCCAGATGTCTAAAAAGGGTAGGAAATGGGACTCTGATACCAGGGGGCCCCATTTGAATTATTGGGGCCCAAATTTAGGGCTTCGCCCCCCCGAGGGCTCCATTCCTAAATCTGTAAAAAATGGGACTCCCATACCATAGGCTCCATTCTAGGGTTTCGCCCCCTGGGCCTCATTTTAGGGCTTCGCTCCCGGAGCCTCTTTTTCAAAATATTTGGAAAATAGGGACCCCAAACCGCTGGCCTCATTTTAGGACTGTTCCCCTAGGTATAGTTTAGCGAGAATCTCTTACTCACGTAGCTTCTTTCATTAGGAATAAAATTTTCTGATAAATCAATAATAAAAAAGTTTCCCATATAACATGTAATTTTCTACCACACTCCCAGTAGGGCACCCTGTATGTAGCAGTCGTAGAAAAAGTATAGTGTGCTGCACGTGCTGAAAAGACTTTTCACCCTCATGAGACTTTATGACACTCGCCTACGGCTCGGCATTATAAGATCCTTTACACAAATGGTGCACTATATAAAAATCGGCCTTTCCCATTGGTCGATCCGCATGGCCCTCCGCTCGCTTCGCTCGCTCCGCGGGCTCAAGACAAGGACACTAACCAAGTGCTAACGCAATCTAACCCAAGACATACCCAAAATAAAAAAAAAAGCTGTTAGAAATATAATCTTTAAAAAAATATAAAAAAAGCAACGGGGTTCGAACCCGCGTTTTCCAGGTGAGACCCAACGATCTAAACCTCTACACCACAAGAGGTCTTGATAGAAACCGATTGTATCACGCAGACATATCGTAATACGAGATGGATCGACCAATAGGAGAGGTCTATTTTTACATAGTGCACTATTTGTGTAAAGGATCTTTAAATGCTACGGCTCGTGTCACTAAACAGTCTCATTCGTATGAAACGTCTTATTTTCAGCACTTGTTGCACAATATACTATTGTATTGCTGTTGTTAAGTCCGAAAAGTGTTTTCTTGTCAAACTAAATGGGTCATCTCTACGCGGTGACTGAGTAGAAGTACTAAACAATTTTTGGTTTCGTTATAGAACCATTATTGTAACGATTCAAAATTAAAATTAGAATATTTGTATAGCATCGGCTAGTCGGCCATATAGTTCTGGCTCTAGCAGCTTAAGACCGTTACATATGACAAAGAAAATAGCCTCCGACAGCGTTGTCAATGTGAGTTCTATCGCGGCTTTCTAAGTACCAGTCAAAGATCTTTTTTAAACGTGTGAATCAAATAAACTGAAAATCGTATATAAGATTTATAATAGTTATGCTAAGAGTATTGCAAAGCGCATTGGTTTTTTTAGGATCCCCAATTTTTGAGATTTCTATTTTCCGAAGCGGAAGCAGGCAGAAACTGTTCTTTGACAATCAGCTGATTTATGATTTATCTGACAGTCTAGCATTAGGTCACGTTTAGATAAACAAGCAATTTTGTAAATGCTTTTTTTAAGCAAAATTCTAGGTCAAAATGCCACTGATATATTATTTGAGAATACTTGCTTTTAAATGAGGCAATAATGTAAACATGACCCTCAAATGTTAGATATCAAACTTTTTCTAATATCTTCATATATCTGAAAACAACAACTAACATCTGCTGCAATGACTTCGATAAACACTACACCCTTATTGCAAGAAATTGACTCTGAAACTGAAGATAATGATATTCACGAAAGCTTAGCAAGCAGAGATAATAAGCCCCTGTTTAAGCCGTTAGAACCAAGAGATAAGTTTTACAGGGTGTATTTGATTTTTTATTTATTGGGAATCGTAACTTTACTACCTTGGAACTTTTACATTACTGCAAATGATGTAAGTATTGTTCATTTAAATACATTGCTTGTTAATATTTTCAAGTTCTATATTATGGGAAGAATAGGAAACATTGGTTTATGTAATGTTACTGTGAAACTCGAGGTGAAACTATTGTTTTGTTAGTAGGTATCACCCTCCTTATGTTATTGGTTTTTTTAGTATTGGATGTATAAATTTAGAGACACACATGTTCATAATAATACCATAAAAGGAAGTCAAGTTAACAACAAGACTCCATTGCAAGCTGAATTTACGTCATATATTAGTGTTGCTTCAGCAGTACCTAATTTATTGTTTCTGATACTCAATGCTGCTATAAGTCACAGGTACCTATTGTAAATTTTTCATATATTAAAATATTTAGTAAGTATGATGTGAATTAGTTTCGTCATATTCATGATATGTAGGTATCCTACAAATCTACTTTTCTTTTTATATTTATTATGAATACCTAATAATTTTTAGGATTTCAGCAAATAAAAGAATTCTAGGATCACTTGTTTGTATGTTATTGTTGATGATAGTCACACTTGTGTTTGTTTTAATTGACACAGACAAATGTAAGTTTCCTGTATTTATTGTGATATTTTCAGGGGTTTTTACTACGCTCTTTCTTTTTTCAGGGCAGTATTTATTTTTTATGATTACTTTGGTAACTATTATTCTATTGAACGGTGAGTACTCAAGAATCCATTGATGTCATGAAACTGAATTTATTTTTCCTTATAGTGTGCAGCGCCATTCTTTCAGGAAGCATTTTTGGTATAGTTGGTAATTTTTCGCCATTCTATATCACGGCGACAATATGTGGCCAGGCTTTGGGTGGAATTTTTGCAGCTTTAGCCGAGATAGTGTCCCTAGCTATAGGGGCATCCTCGACCCACAGTGCACTAGTATATTTCATTATTGGTAATGTTACCATTGCCCTTTCCATAGTATTGTATATAGTATTAACAAAAACTGTATTTTACAAGGTGAGATGTCGTTTTTTCTATATTTTATTTTAATAGCTTTAAAAACTCTTTCGATTGTCTCTCAAAAATATTGAGCATAGCCAATATTTAGGTGCTATAATTGGAAAAAAATAATCATGTTGATGACTCTTGCAAATTTACATAGCAAAAAAAAGGTAAAAATATATGAAAAAGGTGGATATAACTAAGAACTTCAGTCTGTAAACATACATAAAAGAGTTGGCATAACTGCAACCATGAAAAGAGGGAAGAAAATAAATCAACTTCTTAATTCATTTAATATCTGAACATAACTTAGCTCATAGATACCTGCTAATCTAATTAACTAATAATGGTATTTTAGTACCACATAGAAGACAAATTTTTCAGCATATCCGATTTTGAAAGTACGTCTGTTGCGCAGTTGGTGTCTCATAAGGTCATAATCAAGAAAATGTGGGTATGTGGTCTATCCATGTTTTTCGTATTCGGAATCTCATCGAGTGTTTATCCCGGAGTTAGTGTTCTAATAGAATCCGAAGGGAGAGGCAAAGGAAATAAATGGAATGGTAAGAAAAGATATTGAATCTAATTGTTCTAATTCTGAGTGTTTTATGTATAAACCTAGAATCATTTTGATGCCCTCCTAATGGGATACAATATGCCTCGGCATAGATTGACAGCCACTGAGAGTGGCCCTGTTTTAAAAACTGTCGAATCGTCTTGAATTCAAAAACTGATTTGAAGTTTTAAAAGGGCTAGAATATCATGTCACCTGCTTTGGATAATATGTTGGTGTCAACATTTTTTTTAATAATGGCCCCTTTTAGTATCAGGTCGAAAAATAACGCTTATAGATATGGATTTGTTATGAAACGAATAGAAGGCGCGTTAAAACTCGATTAAATCATTAATCGGGAGAATGGTTTTGGTTTATTGACAAGTTTTAAGTAACCAGTCAAGTTCTTAAATATTTTTTTTCAGATGTGTTTTTTGTGCCAACAATCACTTACCTGCTCTTCAGTATTGGCGACTATCTGGGACGGATAGCCGCAGGAAAGATCCAGAAGGTAACTCTAATTAATATTTCCATATTTAGTTTTTAATCCTGTTTTATGCCTTTTGTTTACAATTAGTTACAATTTTAGGCTTTTTAGTCGGTAAACAGGTTCAATGAGCAAAATATCTTTATTATGCTGGCAGACAATGTGTTAAAAAGAAACATTTTGAACATTGACAAATTAATATGAAGAAAATAATTTTCTGTGTCTTGACAAAATGGCCAACGGGCATACTAAGTGTGTTGACGTCAGTTTATCCTACCATTCGCAAGCTAAGAGAGACTGTTTTCTGTCAGAACTAGGATTTTCAAAAGGCTCGATATTCCTGAAAATCTTTAATAAAAAGGACATATTTTAGAATTTTGTTAAAATGAAAATCATATGGTGGCCCTAAAAAAACATAAAAAAATACTAACTTTTTTGCACGAACGGTACCTTAGTAATTATATATTAAGATTTCCCATACTCTTGACAAGCTCTATTATTTAGAAATGTAGCCTCGATTAAAATTATTTTTATTTGTACAGCCGAGGAACGAAACTATCATCCTCCTTCTAAGCATCGCCAGATTCGTCTTCATTCCACTGATGATGCTCTGTAATGCGCAACCAAGAAGTTACTGGGCAGTTGTCTTCGACAAGGACTATCAGTATATCATCATTCTGTTCATGAGTGCCATCAGTAACGGGTATTTGGCCAATATTACAGCCATTCTGGCTCCTAGGTAAGAAAGATGCTTATCTACTTCATCTGCTAGCTTAGATTAGATTAAAGTAGTTTAGGGGGTTATGGGCTATTAGCCTTCCCACCCTGACCTTTTCAGATTTATTGTGTCCGCCCTCAAAAAGCCATTTAAAGTTCTTCATGAAACGCCATAGGTTAGTTTTCAGATCCTTCCTCCATATATCTCGGAGCTGTTGGCTTTTTTCTTCTCTCAGCGTAAGGAACCTTAATTTTCTTCCTCTTCCTGGCAGAATCTGCACAGCGATTCTTCTGCCAGTCCAATTGTACTCATGTGTTTGTTGAGCTTACAGTGACCTGTTAGAAGTCCAACTATTATTCTAGTTGTACTTCTTTTCTGACTTAGTGGATATTCTGTCAATTTTGACCGTGGGTTTTTGATTAACTCTATATGACATATTAAAGATGTCAACACTGTTTGAAAGGCGACATGCCGGGCAATGTCATTTCTTCTTCGTAGTTTATAGGTTCTCTATGAATGAACTTCAAGGCCACATTTGCTATGATTTTCTCTATTGCTTCCTTTGGCTGTCATATATATGGCCACAAAAAGAAGAGGGCAAGTTCAAATAACAATATGGACTCCTGTCATAAGTCAAAATGGCAGGTGACAAAGACTGTTATGGTGAATAATATTAATAATAAACAAAGCCAACCAAATGAAAAGACCAACCATAGATCAGAAGAAAAGCAGATAAATAAAAATAAGTCCGAAGAAAGATAGGAACAACAAAAAAGACGGGGATTCAACAAGAATTTCAGGTCAGCTCTGGTTGAGGGAAACAAAGATGATGTATCAAATCTCAAGATAGCATCTCGAAATTTGTCGAGTATCTCCTGGCTGTTTTTAGCGGGACTATCTCCTGAATCTACTGCCAAGGGTATAGAAACGTACCTTATTAGTAATGATATAGAAAAATCCACCTGTGAAAGGTTGCAAACAAAGAAGCAACATATAGCTAGCAGCTAGCTCATATAAGATAGGTGTGTCTAAAGAACAGGAATTTGTGGTGTTAAACCCTAATTTCTGGCCCAAGGGACTTTTGGTAATTAGGTTTTTAAACCTGAAAAATCTAGCACCTTTGAACAGGGTTTAAGATGCCAACAGTCCAAGAATCAAGATGTCAGTAAAGAATTTAGTATTCTCCACCATAATGTGCAGTTGATTGGAAATTGTAACGATGCCTTGCAGGAACTGGTTCATGAACAGAATCACTGCATTGCCGTTTGTATTAGTGAGCACTGCAAGTCCGCTTCTCAACTCGCAAACTACAATATTTTAGGTTATGAACTGGCCTCGGCTCATTGTAGAGAGGAGGGGGCACATAGTGGGGTCGCTATATATATGAAATGTGATGTCCACTGGAAAATACGGAATGACAATGTCGTGCTCTCTGAGAGTATTGTTTTTGAGTGTGCCGCAGTTGAGGCTAAGATAGGTAACAGTAAGGTTATTTTGTGTGTGTATCATACACCCTCAGCTGCAGTTGAGGGTTTATTATTGAAGCTAGAGCAAATATTGTGTAATAATTTTGATGATCATTGTCAGATTTTCATAGCCGGTGATTTTAATTTGGATATTATGGATAGTAATAGTATGGACAGTCATTCAATATATATCCATCAATTTTAGATTATACAAGGGTGTGCAGGACCACTAAAAGTTGCATCGATAATATTTTTACCAACTGTGACTCTCGCAGGTCAGAGGTGTTGAGCACCCATATATCTGATCATACAACACAGAAGATTGTTTTTAAGGTGCAAACAGGTGAGGAAAATCAGAGAGTAAAAAAGCGAATATTTAATGCTCACAACAAGGAGTACTTCAAGGGAATGTTATCTCAGGAAAGTTGGGAGGGCGTTTTTGGGCTGCCTAAGACCCAAGTGAGTCTTCCATGGGATACCTTTGTGCATACCTTATTGCCTATATTTTAATCCCTGTTTTCCCATAGACAGTAAACTCAAAAAAACGGAAAAAAATACTTATCGGCATAATGAGGATATTGCAGCATGCAAAGATCAATAATTGGATATCTTATTGCCATTGGCTTTTAGCAGGGTTGAAGCTGGGCATGATGGTGCATGCAGGGGAACCAAACTTAGATATCGTCGTTCTAAGATGCAAATTACCTAACTCACAAAATGACAGTTTTGCAGGAGAGCTAAAAAACTGTCAATTTTAATTTTAATTAGAAGAAAATCAAATTTAATATTTTTTCACATTGCTTATTTTTTATATGAATTTATTATTTACATTGTATTTAATTTTAGTGTAATTTTTATATTTTGACTACGATTAAATGGATATAGGCAATTTGCTTATTTATTTTTTGACTATTTTAGGACTTGGGCTTTTTCGTTTACGAGGAAACCATTAAAAATACTTTCAAAACGACAAATTTTGACTATAATAATTTATTTTATTAATAAAAGCCAATAACCAGGTTCCGGAACAGAAAAACTTTATTCAATACTTATACAACTTTAACCATAATATTTACATTTTATAAGTGGGACAAACTATCGTAGAACGCATGGTAGTCTATATTTAAAGACATTTTTAAATCCATTAAATGTTGAAATTTCTCCTATTGAATTGATATAGGCGCATCATAAAGTTGGGGTAGGGCATCATACAATGAAACAGTTTTATTTTTATTCAGGCGACATGGTAAAGGTTTCCATTCTTCTGAGTGGCGAATTTTAAACATGATGTACCCATCTGGGCTATATCTCAGGCCTCTGATATCAGTGACAACTGCATCCCCTGTGGTCCTTCCGGGTCTTATGGAAATAAAAACTTGCATTTTTCAAAATTTTTAAAAAATGTATTTATAGTCTAGATACTTGACAATATAATATGGTCTTGGATTGAGACGTGCTGATAGGCATACTTCTACGTAATCAGCTGGGACATTTATACATTTTTTTAAGCTTCCTTTCAGTACTTGAATGCATGGAATCCCATTCCATCTGCGTGTGTCACTTTTCAAGATACTTCTGCTCAATTATTATTTGACTTTCTTTGGATAAGTTTAAAAGGGCACTTAACAATGCATTCCTGTTCTGACAGGCACAACCATCACTATAAAAGATAATCTTGTTTACAGTTCCGTTTTCCTGCATTACATGGTTTCTGACGAAGCTATACAACATTGATGTAAAAATGTTGGTTGTCAAGCCCCCTTGTCCTTCGTGCCCAAATGTAGCAATAACCATCCTTGGTTTTAAGATTGAAAATTGTAAAATTGTGGACAACTAGTTTTGCCTTGTAGTATAGGGAGGAGACATTGGACTTCGGACATAATAATACCGACTGTAAATCCATCGTGTATACATTCCAATTTTCTGCCCTACCCCAACTTTATGATGCGCCTTCTTTTTTCACTTGATGTTCTTCAAATATTTCTATGCTGATAGTTCCTATTTATAAGCTGCACACTTGTCGCACTCGTCTTTTTTCGGTGAAAATAAGGCGATATTTTGATCGTCAATCATGTTTGAAAATGATGCAAAAATAAATTATTCCCAGTACAACAATCGTTTTTATAAAGCCTGTAAAGTTCTAATTTGGAGGTCCAAACTGGCTCTAAATAAAGCTTACTAGTAGACTTTCTACAATAATGTGATTCCAGCTTGGGTAAGTTATTTGAAAATAATCTTAAGCCCTCTTTTTGTTTGTTTATTTTCGCCTGTTTAGGATTACTTTCTTTTTGTACTGGAATATCCTGGGTACTATCAATGTTATTTTTTCAAAAAGCCAATAGCCAACTCTTCTTTTTGGGATGCTAAGAGTATTGCAGAACATTGTTTTGCATACTTTTAATCTGATACCTTGTTTGTTAAGAAAGTATGAGTATGAATACGCTCGTCTTGATTGGTGTTCTTGTTCTCGATTTCTAGCTCTTTTAGTTGGGCATTTGTTAATCAGTGTAGTGACATAAATTTGCTTCTCAGACCACGACAGCTTCCAGAAATAATCAAAGAGTTTAGTTCTGTCATCGTTTGTTAGTTCCTTGCACTTTAGGCCAGATTTTTCGTCACATTTACACCTATCTCCCACACTCTTTGATTTTTTAACTATCTTATAGTCCCAGTTTCCTTCATTCTTTCGTTTTCCTAAATACTCTTGTCCTGATTGCGTTTTAAGTTTTTCAGAGTTCTTTTTCCATTCATTTTGATTGACGTGACGTCTCTTTCTTCTGCTTTTGCTTTCAATTATTACTTCATTTCCTTGAATTTCACCTTCATCAGCTCTAGGAACAATGGCTTCATTTTCTTCATTAGCTCCTTCAGAGTCAGAAGAATTTGGTTCTTCTTCATGTGGAATAACATAGGTCGGGTCAGCTGGGTCATCATCATTCGTTGTTTGATTTGATTGATTACAAGTTTCATCTCCAAAGTTAGGAAGTTGCTTAGGCAAATCGATTGAAGAGTTGTGCAAATTTTCGGAACTTCTTAGTAAGTTTTTGACTGCCTCAACAGCCATTTTAAGTAATACATCATCCTCGACATCATCACTCAATTGCAGCTCCGTTCTCCGTGAAAATGTCGTTTTCATTAATTTCCCTTTCAATGTTACTAACAGGTTCTGGCTCTAAAGTTTCTCTTGTCAAGCTTACGCCAGCAAGGAATAACTTTTTTGATGCTCTGGACTGTGGATCCATTCTGCAAAAAAAAATTTAAAATAATATGCAGAAGACAATAGCTCCCGACAGATAGTTCATGAGAATTAATAAATAAAATATTACTAATATTTTAGCACCTGCACAATTGTGCAGTGTCCGCCAACGAGGACTGAACAGGGCATTATTTTTGAGTTTTCTTGTATTTTTGGAGGAAACGAAAATAGCAGCTCGATGTAACTTTTTTCGTAGAATTTTAAAATGTCGCTTAGAAAACAACTGAACCTCAAACAAAAGAGTTACGGCGTACATTCTTGTTTTTTTAAATGGAACACCCTGTATATTATTGCATATTTGGATTGTGCGAAAAAGTCTAGACATATTTCATGAATAATGTCCTATACTTATCTCTAACGGTTTTTGAAATATTGACAGTTGAAATTCGACCATGTACCAAGTTTGGCAGCTTGTACAATCTAAACGGCTAAAGATAGAACAAAACGGTTTGCACTTTCCTATGTTGGTTTTTCATAAGCTGGTTTATGACAATAACTTTTTATTTAACCAGCGGTTAAATTTATCCGGGATTTTTTAACGTCGGGTTAAATCTAAAGTTAGTGTCATACGATAGCTTATGAAAAACCAACATAGGAAAGTGCAAACCGTTTTGTTCTATATTTAGCCGTTTAGATTTTACAAGCTGTCAAACTTGGTAAATGGTCGATTTTCAACTGTCAATATTTCAAAAACCGTTAGAGATAGGTATAGGACATTATTCATGAAATATGTCTAGACTTTTTCGCACAATCCAAATATGCAATAATATACAGGGTATTCCATTAAAAAAAAAACAAGAATGTACGCCGTAACTCTTTTGTTTGAGGTTCAGTTGTTTTCTAAGCGACACTTAAAAATTCTACGACAAAAGTTACATCGAACTGCTATTTTCGTTTCCTCCAAAAATACAAGGAAAGTCAAAGATAATTGCCCTGTTCAGTCCTCGTTGGCGGACCCTGTACAGGTGCTCTCGAAGCATAGTCTTGTTAAAAAAAAATAATAGATTTTAAAACTATTAATTCGTTTTCTAGTCTAGAATACTTCAAGTTCAATGCAAAATTCGATATCAAGTGGTAAAAACAATGACAAAAAAGTACGCACAATAAACCTTTTTAAACAACATTACTTTTATGTATTTTTATATATCTTTATTATCAGATTTGTACCTATTAGAAATACAATACCCATGTAAAATTTATATTAGCAAGTTGCCCAAGTTCATTTGTCATTATATTATTATTTGAAGTAGAAATTTGCCTCACTCCACGCCGATATTAAAACTTCGTAAAACAACAAAAATTCATCAAAACTTTTAAGCTAATTATATACCATAACGATATTAAAGCATTGATAAACTACTGATTTCAATATTTGAAACATGTTTTTTACTTACCTTTTTAATTTTATTTAAAAAAGCACTAAAATAAGAACCACGTTTTATTTACATACAACGGTTACGGTTTCAATACAAATGTGGGACTTGGGCAAAATGCGTATTTATTTTTAGATACTGCGGACTTCGGCAAATTTCGTTTAATGGAATTATGGCGCCTAAATTTCAGATTAGGGATTTAGGCCGCTGTCAGATCATGGGTTTGTGCGTTTGTCACCAGATGGCACTACCCAACTAGCAAATATAGTTCCCAGTCCTTTTTAAAAAGTCACTGCCCCTAAAGTATAGTTCCTAGACCCACCCTGCCACTTAAAATGTTACTCTATAAGGAATAGTCACTTTGAAGTATATTTCGAGAGTGACCGGTTAGTGCCTACCTACCATAAAAGTGGAAAATAAACACCCCGATTGCAAGTGGCAAACATGTAATTTAAAGAAGTGGCTGGAACTACCCTAATCTTCGAATATGACACAATAAAAGACCAAAAACTTTATAGTAACTTTTTAAAGTGGCGGTCACTAACAAGTGCTACCATAATGCCTCCATTAAGTTCTTGTTACTTTATAGTAACAATTTAAGTTACGGGGTAGTGGCGGCCACGACACCTCGTTACTTCTAATTTATAGTAGCATTGAAAGTAGCAAAATGGTTACTGCTACCTTCCTAGGTCACTATAAAGTTATTGTTTCTATAAAGTCGCCTCTGGGTAGTTACAATTGTCACTTTATCAATCCGAAGATTTTAAAGTTCCAAACGGGTAGGGTTGGCCTAATATAGTATCGTTCCCGGTACTTTGTGGAAGCATATGGAACTATAAAGTATTTTTTGGATTAAACGGCCATATTTTTTTCATGACTTTTCAGAAAAACAGCCAAGTGGCACAAACATTTTGCGTTTTCAAGCTAAATATACATAGACTAAAGCTTTTTTCCTTAGTTATTTTGTTATTTTTGACGGTGGACTAATATTTCAAAGTTTTACGCCAGTTTCAAGCAAATTATTATTTTTATTTTATTACTACAAGGGTTTCTATTGCAAATAATATAATAATTTGAAATGTTTTGAGAGGCGCTCGAAAATTTTGTCATACAATCCCACTATTTTATTCAGTAAAGTCGATTGCGTTTTGGAATTTACCTACAAAAGGCGTTAAAATCGCATGGTAAATAACAAAAAAATAATAATGGCTTCCATAATTATTTTCCATCATGACATTTATTTTTATGAAGTGTGAAATTGCATGAAGAGGTCGCTGCGAATAAAGTTTAAGTTTAACGAAAGTTCCACATATCGGTTGAAAACACTTGGCTGCCACGAACCCGCGACTAGGCAGCTTCGTAACAGATAAGTCGCATTCACCAGTATGCTACTTTATAGTAACAAATCATAGTAACTGGTGGCAAAAACTACCCAAGACACTACCCGGCTACTCAAAATCTTTCCCCATTTTGGTCGCAGTTACTTAGCAGCTACGAATATACGACGTAGCCGCCTATGGTCACCGCCCACTTTGTAGTGGCTTTGAGAGTAGCAGTTACGTATCTGCCACCATAAATGCCAGTTGGGTAATACCGTTGGTTTGACCAAAAATGGACTTAGGCAATTTGTATCTTAGAGCGACGATATAATAATTTACTTGCTGGGGCCTGGGTGGCTCAATGTGGTGATCGTCGTAACAATAGTGACAATAAGTGCAAATGTGTTTGGCAGATTGTGAGAGAAGTGGGGGGTAAGAACACAAGGCGTGCCAAAACCTGCCAAATTTCCGGGGATCCGAATGTGATATCAATCACTTTGTCATTAACGCAGTACCGGACCTTTTGAGCAGCCTTCAGCAGCAGGTTGCCTTTATGTGCGATATTCCCCTTAATAATAAATAATTTTTAACACCTGTCACTGTTGGGGAAATTCTACAGGTAATTTTGACACTTAAAAATAAAATGAGTGCAGGGTACAATGAAGTCTCATCGAACGTAATAACAAAAACATGTGCAGAGGAAATCGCTATACTTTTGTGTCACATCATTAATAATCCTTTTAAACATGGTGTGTTTCCTGACTCCCCGAAGTTGGCGCTCGTTAAACCTATACAGAAAAAGGGTGATGTGGCTTTGCTGGGGCGCTACCGACCAATTATCTTAATACAAACATTTTCCAACCTATTTGAAGTAGCAATGTGTACTGGACTGCTACGCTTCTTCTACAATGAAAAATTGCTTAGTCACTCTTAGCATGGTTACCTTAAGAGACGGTCGATTGAAACGGCGATTTATGACTTTGTGGACAGGACTGTTGGGGGACTCGAGGATGGAGGTCTATCCATGGGCATGTTTCTCGACTTGTCGAAGGCGTTCGACAGCCTGGACCACGCCATTCTGCCGGAGAAACTGGAGAGGTATGGTGTGCGGGGCGACCTGCATCAGACTGGATCCGCTCATACCTGGTTGGTCGGAGGCAGAAAGTGGTTGTAGAGAGAAATGGAGTAAAACACTTTTCAGAAGAGAGGCATCCTGAGCTAGCCGTACCTCAGGGAAGTGCCATGGGAGCTCTCCTCTGTTTTCTATGTCGACAACTTGGCGTCAGAAATATTTCATGATACAAACATTTTTGATATTGGGACAACCTTGAATGTCGCCAGCGACCACCTGCTGAGGGTAGAAGAATGGTTTCCGAAAAACAGAGTTGTCCTCAACACTGAAAAGACCAATCACATTTGTTTAAAGACCAGACGGAAAGATGCGGATGTCCCCAGAGGGGTCCGGCTTGGCTCCCAGAATATCACTCTAGCTGAAAGCACAAAGATCTTGAGTATTCATGTAGATCAGAATTTGGATTGGTCTGAACAAATTTCGAGTGTTTGCAAAAAAGTAAGTTCAGCTTGCTATTCCTTGAGGGTAATGTCAAAATATCTAAACCTGCACTCTGCGCTGAGGTTTGGGATGATGTTCTGGTGGAAGGGTAGAGATGCAAACCATGTCTTTGTTGCACAAAAAAGAGCGGCATGTATTTTGTTATCCTTGGGGTACAGGGAGCTCTGTAGGGGGGCCGATTTAGAAAACTCAATATTGTTACCTACCCTCTATGGGCTGTACATATACGTGTTTGGTATTCTTTTTCAAGAACAGAGAAAATTTTGAAGCCATGAAATTCGCCATTCTTTTAACACTGGAAACGTAAATATGAATGTGCCCAGGCATCGGCTTAGTGCAACTGAGAGGGGTCCTGCATATCTTCGCATAAAACATTTTACCAAGTTACCTAATCATGTTAAGAATGAAACTAATTTTAATTGTTTTAAAAAGTATATTTTGGATCTAATTGTTGCAATGGAGCCTTACTCGGTGAACGAGTTCTTAGAACACATTTTTTGATTTTTTTTTACGAAACTGTGTTGTAGCTTTTACTATTGCTAGTTTAACGGCTTAATTTTAAGTTTTAAAAATGTATTGTACGTCCCGTTTTGACGCCATGTCATTCAACTGCCTACAGTTTTTTGATTAATTGATTCGCTTTTACGATTTGTAAATTAGACGCCATAGAAGTAAATTTGGAAATTAATTCAGACATTGTTTTGAGTGATGATTCAGTGAATCATATTTTTTTTCCTTTTTTCAGGAAAGTGGATGATTTTGAAAAAGAAGCGGCGTCTTCAATGATGACGGTCTTTATGGGCGTCGGGCTTGCCTTGGGATCTGTTATAAGTCTAGTAATGGTTAAATTATTATAATCTTCTATGGCTAAGCATTATTTATATTAGGCTAGATAATTTAAAGAGATTTCGGCACGACAGAACCCGAAGCAATAACGTAATCAGTAATAGTATATACACACATATCAGTAAATATTCACCAACCTTAAAGCCATTTGGTTATGGCTAACCTCTCAGTATCACTGATGATTTCTGTTATTTTATAAATCAGCCGAACATTTTGATTATGTGAATGTGGAGACTACTAGGGCATAAAGTGGGTGAAAATCCCTAAAGTTTTCGCCCAAGCTTGCATTTATGTTGCATTTTTCTACCTATTTATTTAAAATTCTTAATTGCATTGCAACTATAACGTACTTATTTATTTTTACCGATTTTTATCCATATACAAGACCAAATTGTTTTTCAATGGGTTAGACAGCACCAAAGTTGTACAGTGTCGCTTGTATTAATTTTGTGTCCTATTTTTATGTATATATGATTGAACCTTATTATTTGTTATTGAATTGTATTCATATACAGGGTGTTTTCAAAAGTAGGTAAGCAATTTTTTGACTGTTTTTGAGCAACTATTGGGTAAGGCATCATCTCAGGGGCAAAACACTCCATATATCATAGATAATGTAAAATATTTCTTCATTTCCATAAGTCTTGGTTAAACTAGTTTATGTTCTGAGGCCTTTGCCCTGTAACACTGTAAAAATATGTCATAAAATGTTTGGGTTAGTTTGGGTTACATTTGTAAAGAACCAGTTTTTATTTACATTATTGAAACAGTGACCTAAACTCTTTTACATGACCTCCCTACCTAATTTGAGATATATATCGAAATACTCTTTTTAGATCTCTATAATTTATTTAAAATTTTCTTCAAGATCCAATTATTTCTTCCTCATTTTCCGAACCGTTTCTCTGTTTAAGGGTTTTTGTGGTTTATATTATTAGCGTTTAATTTAAGTTCAAATTAAACATATCCCATATGATAAGAATTACGCATTATGGAAATTAGTCCTTATCTACCTTTGAAAACGCCGCCTATATAGAGCATTTACGATAATTGTATACAATTTTGTTAACTGCCATCGTGCATATTTTTCCTTTTAAGAATATGTGGCTGTAATCTACAATTAAAACTTAAAAAAAAAAATTAAAGCAAATTATAGTTTGTCATTACTTATTGTCATGCACTAAGTGGAAGGTAGATAAACCAAATGGGGATTCTTTACCAAAAGTTGCGAAATATATGATAATGGTAACTTATCCGAATGAGGCCACAACCTTATACTCTTATCATTAGAATTACGCACCGTATGGAAGAACTCTTGCACAACAATCTTTTTAGGACATAAGAGGAGAATTATTTCAGAGAGACTGGTTGGACCAAAATTATCCAAACAAGCGGATTGAGTATTATCACCAATTGAGTGTCCGCCAAGATCACCTATGGACTTTTTATGGGGTCACATGAAATCACTAGTTTATAGGGTACCCCATGACTTACTATTTATTTATTTTTTTGGACAGATGATGCATCAATGTTTTTGTTTCGGACATATGCAAATTGCTTTGTATCATTGCAATACTATGCCTCATACTTTCAAGAATTCCAGCTGCTACAGCAGTGTCATGACTCACCATGCCGAAACCATAGACTCTCAATTTTTTCTTATTGTATCTACTATTTTTATTAAAAATTAACTTTTCTCCCAGCAAGTATCCACCACGTTCCTTAGGATAATTTTTTTGTGTGCATCATACAGTAGGAAAAGCTAGCGAATTACTACATCAGTGCAAAAGACTTTCTAAAATAAAAACGCCCGTTTTGTGATATGTTATATTTGATTTTTCTACTCTAGAGCAGTATTTATCGTAATCACAAAAGTACCTCCATAACAATAATCGTTTAAATAAATTCCATTACTTTATTCAATTAAAATAATATATACATCAGTAATTAATAAAAACAAGCCTTCGATAAAATAATATACAGGGCCTTCAAAACGTAGCTCGTCGAAGGAGAGACAGCCACATTTGAAAGAATACTAGAGTATAGAGGTCCAGCAGAAAAAAATTAAATATAATAAAATTTCTTTTATAAATCAATAATTTAATTAACACACTTTACACAGGATTTTGTTTTTTTTACATACTTGCGTTAAAAATGATTTCATTAGTGCACAGAATTATAGGTTTCCTAAATTAGTAGTAAGAATGTGTCTATGCTAAAATACATTTTCATTTCGGGCAATTTTACTACTGAACATATACAAAATCAGAATGTCTTCGGGGTTTCGCCAATACCAATACAGAACAGAAAATGACAGACCTTACAGACTTTTCAAAAATAAAAGAAAAATAACGGAAATTTTCTGACGAGCGCACAATGTTACGGGATGCCTTACGAATTGAATCAATATTTTTTTTCAAGGGTGAGTATAATAAGCTTGAAAATACAAGCAAAATAACGCACATGAAAGTGTTTTTAATTTAATAAGGATTAATACAAAAAATTTTTTTGTTGAGAAATTGATTTTTTTGCTATTTTAGGGGTGCCACGAGCAAAAAGAGCTAATGTAGCACTCTTAAATAGTTTGTCAATTAATTGACATTAAAACGCCATCTGTTAAAAGTGTAAGAGCCAATAGATAAATCATAAACATTAAAGCAAGTAACGTCATAAATTGTTTTTCGATGTAGGAGAATGAATAGAAAAAACACATTTATCCCTAGTTACTTTATAATTTGACAGATTTTACATAAATACAAACAATAAGTATTATATTTATGACCAAAAATCACTAACCCAAACTGTTTTAGGCAAAAAACAGCTTTTAAACATTGATTACTGTGAAATATTTGTTTATAAAATGAGTGCGTAAAATTCAGCAAGAACAGACAGTTT
>MU182766.1:0-52021 GCA_016904865.1 Pissodes strobi
TCACCAAAATAAACTGTACACTCCGCTGGCTTCTGACTCTCTCTTTTTCGTTCTCCAGCAATACCTTTCGGATCTCCTCCAAAAAACCTCGCAAAAACTCGACTTCAATTTATTACTTGTTTTTATCTTTTACATGTATAAGGGGTGTCTCAAAATATACACATATATAGGGTGTCTCAAAAATTAATGTATCAGGTCTAATGAAATAGTATTTTAAAGATGCGGGTTATCTCAATATGTTTTGATATACGCAAATGTATCATTAAAGGTCACATTTACATGTACAAAATTGTTTTCTAAACCACTTACATCAAAATAAATTATTTTATTATTAAGCAGTACAATAATAAGTCATCGGGCATATTATTGTACTGGTTAATAAAATATTTTTTATTTTGAAAACGGTGTGTCAGAAGAAAAAAATTCCAAGAGACCCTTTTTAAGTAAAATTAATGTGGCTTTAAGGAAACCATACTAATTTTTGTAAAAACCAGTGGCGCACAGTTTTTTCGCTAAAAATAGAGACTTGCCGGCACGAACGCCACTGACGTAAGTGATTTAGAAAACAATTTTGTACATGTAAATGTGACCTTTAATGATACATTTCTCAACAAGTTTTCGATAAATGTAAAATAAACTATTAAAGACGGAAAAATTTATACACCCCGTATCATGGAAACGAAGCATTTCCGGACCCGTGTTTATATGAACTTTTTTTCATATTTTTAGATGTAGAATCTGTCCTTAAATTTTCCTCGCAACATTCTGTAACACCCTGTATACATGAAAATCACTAGCAGATAATGAAAATAATATTAGGAGAAAGCAGACAGAATACGTCTAATAAACAAGCGATATCGAAATTAAATCAAGTCGGCCAAAACTCGCCCAGGCTCACATGTTGGACGAGATCACAACCCAGTGATAGTTAAGAATGGAGGTTCAGCTCAAGAAGCGAAAAACCGTAAATAGCAGCTTAAGAATCCAGTAACAGTAACAACTGATAGAAAAAATAAATGAAGAACTAGGAAGAGTTTACCGTAACCCAAACAGTGACGCGGATATAAAATAGGAGGCACTGAAACCCAATAATGATTAGAGACAATCATGGATACCAGAAAGAAGAAAGCATGGACGACTCAAGAAATACTGTAATTAATAAAAAAACAGAAGAAGAGCACATATAAAAACATACAGAAGGAGATGAAAAAAATTGGAAGAACTACAAGCAGGGCCTGTTTTAACATTAGGCCCATTAGGCCCGGGCCTAGGGCCCAATGACTAGTGGGGCCCAAATGTGCAACATAAAAAAACTACATAATTATAACAATATTTTTTAAAATATACATTTCCTCGATAAAAAAAAAACAGGATACTCTTTCGCCATCTTTATAATCTGAATTCCAAGACAAAACTAATCTTTATTAAACAAAAATAACAACTCGACAAAACGTAGGCTGATAAAAAAACATTTTATTAAAAATATACCAGAACAAAATACAGACAAAGTAAGTGGGTGTGCGAAACAATTTTGACGGTAAAAACACAGGCACTTACAAAGTTCAGCATTTTACAAAGTTAAAGTAAACGGCGAAAAAATGAGTAGTTAGTGTATAGTCCCAAATCTGGCTGTGTTTACTCTTATGTATCGAAACTTTTTTCGAAAAAAAGTGTTAAGGTTAACCTCAGTGTATTTCTGTTATTTTAAATATTATTTTATTTTTACCAATTTAATTTATTTTTTTTTAAATCTTATTTCGTATTTCTTTTTTAGTTTTTCTAAAATCTGTTATTTTTTATTAAAATTAATGCAAATTTATTAATAATAGAAAAGCTTAATTTAAATCTGATTAAAAAACTACATTATAATTAATATTTTCAGTTCGAAATCGACACAAAAAAAAGTTAAGTGGAAGCTGAAGTCATATTGAGGCACGAAAATTTGCTAGGGCCTAGGGCCTGACTACAAGCAAAGATGACTTCACCTTACGCAAGAAGATCAAAACTGGAGGGTATTAAAAGATCGAACAAAAGCAATATTCTACTAGACAAAAAGGGTAGAATAATTTCAGACAACAAGCGGAGACTAGAAATTTGGAATGAGTACATCCAGGAATTATTCGAAGATGAGGGACGACAGGAACCAGTAGACGATGATACAGACTGGTCCTGCTTTGTAGGCAGTAAAATCAACTAAAAGCAACAAAGCACCAGGGCCTAATGAAACTCCAACATAAATTATTAAATTAAAAGGAGAACAGCACATTGTCATACTGGTAATGAATGCAGTGACCACCAAACGATCAACCTAATGAGTCACACCCTTAAGATATTCTTGAAGATAGCACATCAGAGAATATTTGGGAAGATCAAACAAGATCTTAGTTTGAGTCTGGAACGCGAAATACATCCCTATAAATCTGGGCTTTTCGTTAGCTCAACTATCACAATTTTTACGATTAGATGTATATTTCCGCTGTCCATAGTTATAATTACAACCTCGTCTGTTGCTATTCATAGGATTTAATTAAATCAGATTTTTTTTATGTTCGGCACATACACAAAAGGAAAATGCTATACCACTCAATCAGCGGTACGTGTGCAGAGAAGACGGTGGACGTTGGACTTGAAGTGCTGTAGGTTGCAATTTTCGGGGAAAACGTTACTCGGAAGTCCATTCCACGAGGTCCTCCAGACAAAGGAGTCCCGCAACAGCGGCGTCCTAGATGTTGGCAACTGAATCGTATGTTGATCAGCAGCTTGTGCCTGACGAGTGCTTCTGTTTGGCACAACTCTGGGTGGAATTATAAGTGCCAGCTTGTTCGAACCCCTTCCGTAGTAGTACCGATAGTAAAAAGATAGGTGCGCCACTTTTCTTCGATTTTCAAGGCTATCAAGGTCTTTAGCAACTCTGGATCACCAACAATACGGACTGCTCTTCTCTGTATGGAATCTAATATCTTGCGCAAGTGTTTGGGTGTCAAGCTCCACATATAGGAACATTATTCCAGAGATGGTCTTATCTGGACCTTATAGACCTGGACCTTGAATTTCCTGTTCACGCCCTTGCTTGGGTTATATTTTATATTCCTTTAAAATAATTAATTTTGCTGGAAATATTGCAGTTTTAGGTCCTTCTCTAAAATCTAAGATGGTACGCGTAATCAATCCACTATATGGATGAGATAAAACAACAGTCACTGGCGGCCAATAAGAGATATTGGGCACCCTCTGATAATTTGTCTAAGTTTGTGTTTACTTTGCCTTACAAGTCGAAACGAATTGCATAGAAACCTCATCCATGCCAATATACCTGTGCGAAACTATTAAAAGTACATACCTTTCACATTGACTAAGCAAATGACATTTCGAATAGTGATTTATAACGACTGTTTAAAATTCTTTAGTCGTTCTGCGGCGCCAGTTAGTCGCAAGCCAATCGGAAACAATACTGTCGTCTGTGTTGCCTTTTCTTCTACCTTTTGCTTACATTAAACATTTTTACCTACTTGAACGTTCTATTACTTCAGTAGCGGACCGAAAAGGAAGGTACTACTAAACCTGCCTAATATTATGTTTTGAGTAATTTGGATGACCAGAACTTTTTAAAATTTTCATATAATATAACAGATTATTTCGCAGGATCGGTTTTAGCCCTTTAAGTATCACGAGACGTTTAGAGGATATATGGAATAATAATTCACTCAGTCCAAAAAAAGTGACGCACCTAATTTTGCTGCAAATTTAAGGCTTTGCCATTTGTGCATGCATGGACCGATTTGCGTGAGTTTTTTTTAGGTTTTAGCTCACTTCTTTGTTTATCAAAGTCGGTGCCTTCAGTGGGTTTTTTCGATTTTCGATTTTCCACGAAAAATAAAAAAATTGAAGGTATGGTTTTCTGCAAAAGTTTAAAACGTCCTCTACGTACAGTTAGCAGATTTATAAAAATCATTTACATTATTTCAAAAACATATTTTTCTTTCTTCTTTTGCAAAGCTTATCTTCATTTTATTTCTATGGAAACAATTTGAATATTTAAACCATTAATTTAGGTTGTATATCTCGATAAGTTTAACACAATGCCTCAAATTACTCCAGATAAAACAACCAGATCGGTGGCTATAGTTAAAGACGGAAAAAGTGCAGGAGAGAATTTCATTGGTACGAGTAAACGGAGGCGAGTGTCAAAAAAAGCTTTCACTTCAAATATTTTGTTTTTTTCTCATTTGTATTGCAATATTTTTTGAAATATCGCGTTTTTACTAAAACTTTACATTTTTATCTTCGATCACACACAGTATGACAGGTATCTCTGGATCATATAGCGTGCTTCGAATTACAGCTTTTGTTTTATTTCCATGGCAACCATTTTGTGATTTAAACCATTAACTTAGGTTGTATATCTCGATAAGTTTAACAAAATGCTTTAAATTACTCCAGATAAAACAACCAGATCGGTGGCTATAGTTAAAGATGGAAAAAGTGCACGAGAGAATTTCATTGGTTCGAGTAAACGAGAGAAGAAATTTCACTTCATTTTTTTTATTTTTTTGCTCATTCTTTTTGTAATAATTTTTGAAATATCGCGTTTTTTACATTTTTATCTTCGATCACATACAGTATGACAGGTATCTCTGGATCATATAGTGTGCTTCGAATTACAACTTTGTAGCAACTTATAGACCTTTTGATATAAGGCTTTAATTAGCAAGAAATACACATACAAAAGTTGACAAATATTAGATGACATTGACTATGTTAAAATACTAAACAAGGTAGAACAATATAAGGAATTAAGGTAAAATAAATATACAGGGACTTTCGAATCTATTACATTCTCCCCAGCTTCATTTTTGAACGTAATCTAGAGGGTCTTCTTAATCTACTAGGATATATTTTATCGGCCTTTTGTTCTTTAAGCTTTGGATACGGACTCTCTTGATCATTGGTGACTACAGAATCAATAAGTACCTTCGAGTTGCATGAAAGTCCGCAGGTTGACGTTTCTCCATCCGAATGTAAATAAGGTAGTGGGGTAGGTTTAAATAATGGAAGATCGGAAATGTTTGAGGCTTTAGATACTAGAGTTTCTCCAGGTTGATTTTCTAATAGAGTTTTATCTCCACGGGGAGCTAAGCACTTTAAGGAAACGGTTACTTCTCGACCATCTCACTGTCGAAGCAAGGCATACTCGGGGTTTGCCTGTACCAAGTCTACTTATTCAACGATAGGGTCGTACTTTGAATTCCGAACATTCTTTTTCATGAAGATCTTGTTTCTCGGAGTTATAAGCCAAGATGGAATAGTTGTCCCATTTGTGGATTTTCTTTCATGAAGAAACATGCGTTCATGAGAAGTTGAATTAGTACCGGTGCACAATAGAGAACGGATTGAATGAAGAGCGACTTCTAGGACTTCTTTCTTCCCATTGTTGTATTTTTAGATTTCTTGATTTCAAAGCAAGAGAAATAGTTTGCCAAATTATACCATTAAATCGTTCAGTTTGCCCATTTCCTTGAGGATTATACGGTGTAGATCTACTGGAGGCTATCCCTCTAAAGCATAAAAATGATTTTAATTCATACAACATAAATGATGATCCTTCATCAGAATGAACATATTTGGGCATCCCAAATATAGAAAACAAATTATTTAAACACAGTATTACTGTATTAGCCGACATATTGGGGCAAGGAAAACGAGAAAATTCTTCTATGATAGATATCTGTTTCGTGTCGAAGAGGGAAGTGGACCTTTAAAATCTAGACTTATTCTTTCAAAAGGAGAAGTTGCTTTTATAACAGTTCCATTATGTTTAACAAACTTTGGCTTGACTTCAGCACAGATTGGGCAAGATGAAGTCATTAACCTCACATCTTCTACTGAAAACGCCATATTTTTAGATCGGATCGAATGTATCATTCTCGTGACCCTAGGATGACATAATGCTTGATGTAAATCGTACAGTGTTTTCTCTCTACTGGTTCCACAAACTCGTGAAAAAGTGTCAGCAACAGTGTTGTAACTGCCAGGACGATATGTTATATCGTAGCTATAACAAGAAAGCTCCAAACGCCATCTAAGAATCTTTTCATTTTTGATTTTGCTGCTATGCCTTGCCTTAAACATAAACGAAACAGATTTTTGGTCAATGGTCAGTGATAAGTTGAAAATGACGTCCAATTAAAAAATGACGCCGCTTTTTGAGAGATTCGACTATAGCATACGCTTCTTTTTCGACGGATGAATGGCTTCTTTCACTTTGACTTAACGTTTGAAAAAAACGCTACAGGTCTCCCATCTTGGTTTAAAGAAGCAGCAATAGAATGGTCAGATGCATCAGTTTCGACGACAAATGGAATACTATCTTCAATGGACGCAACAGCAGATCTGGCAATATCACTTTTAATCCTCTCGAAGTCTTCAATTACGGGTTCGGGCAACGGGAATATTTTACACGAAACTAGTCGGTGAATTTTTTCAGAAAAAGAAGGGATCTATTTTGTATAATGAGCAAACATACCAACCGCTCTTCTTAATGAGGATGTCTCAGTAGGAAGTGGAAGTTTTAGCACATATTCAAGTCTGTCAGGGTCTGGTTTTAATATTTTGCCTTCAATTAGATACCGAAGAAGCTTAATGGATTTCACACAGAATACGAGCTCTTCCTTTCGTTAATAGTAAGATTATATTTCTTTACTATGGATAAGAAAGTTTGAAGATTTTTGTCGTGTTCATGTTGATTCCGCCCACAAACGGTTATGTCATCCAAATAGGCATACATTCCTTTAAGACCCTCATATTTTATGATATAATCAATCGCACGTTGAAAACAAGCGACCCCATTAGTCCCGCCAAAAGGTATTCTATTAAACTGGTACAACTTACCATGGGCTTCAAAAGCGGTGTAAAGTTTTTCGTTTTCACGTATTGGGACATGATGGTATGCACTTTGAAGATCTATGGTAGGTACTAAAAATCTCGAATTTAGCCACCTTACGGACTACTTATGTCTTCAATATTTGGAAAAGGGTACGCATCTAAATGCGTGAATTTATTGATAGTTTGTGAGTAGTCGATCACCATCCTCTTCTTATCGTTTTCATTTTTCGTTATCAAAACTTGTGCACGCCATTGAGAGTTACTTTCTTCTATAATCCCATTCAAGACAAGGGTTTAAATTTCACTTAAAATAAATTTTGCATCTTCGTGTGAGAATCTTCGAGATTTGGTAGCAATTGGCCTGCAGTCTACTGACAAATTTGAAAATAAAGTTGGTGGTTTTATATCCAATGCAGGTAAACAACAAACGGAAGGTAAGTCAATTATTAAAGGTTGTTTTGGGCCTCCGAAGTGTACTTTTAGATTGGAATGTTGTCTGAATATATCATGTCCTATTATAGCATCGGCACATAAGTCTATAGAAACTGTCAATTGAAGATTTGCATATTTATGAGGGTCCAGTTACAAATCGACAAAACAGTGGCCTGATATAGGAGATTTTAAGACAGTAGAGGCCATGCATGGATATGTATCCAGTACTTGGAAACACAGGTATAGGTTCAGATGATAAGAAGCTTTTAAAAATATAAGTTTCTGAACATCCTAGATCAACTAAAGCATCAGCAGTAAAGCCATTAATTTTGACTTTGATGACACACCTAGCTAAACTTTCTGGAGCTGCAGCGAGAATTTTTGAAGATGGAATGAGTGAAGCTGAGAATGCTTTCGATTTGCTTTTACTTTGACATACCTTTGAAAAGTGTGGGTCCATTACAGTGCCCCCCACCGGTTGTCCAATAGCTTTAATTTTTAGCACCCTATGGCACCCACCTAGCACTACCTAGCACCCAACTTACAGAGCTAGCACCGCACCCCCAGCGAATTAGAGATCATTTTTACCAGGGGGGATGGGCAAACGTAACGCCAGCCCCCGCTCGTTTGTATATTTCCCTTAAAACTTTAGCACTGTCTACTATATACCTAGCACTATCTAGCACCCAACTTACAAAGCTAGCACCACACCACTTCTCAAGTTTTAGAACACTTTTACCGGGGGAAATATAAAAACGAAGGGGGGCTCGCGATACGTTGCTCTGTAATTCGCTGGAGGGTGCGGTGCTAGCTCTAAAAGTTGAGTGCTAGGTAGTGCTAGATGTAACGTACTTGGTGCTAAAATTTTAAATTAATACCATAACGGGGAGGCAAGCGTTACATTAGCCCCCCCCTCCCCTCCAGTAAAACTGTTCTAAAACTCGAGAAGTGGGGTGGTGCTAGCTTTGTAAGTTCGGTGCTAGATAGTGCTAGTTGTATAGTAGACAGTGCTAAAGTTTTAAGGGAAATACACAAACGGGGGGTGGGGGGGGCTCGCGTTACTTTAGCCCCCCCCCACCCCCCGCCCCATAAAAATGCTCTGTAATTCACTGGGGGGTGTGGTGCTAGCTCTGTAAGTTGGGTGCTAGGTAGTGCTAGGTGGGTGCTATAGGGTGCTAAAAAACTAAAGCTATTGGACAACCGGGTGGGAGGGGGTGCATTGTTACGAACCCGAAAAGTGTCCCTGTTTTCCACAATCGCTGCACATCGCATTCCTTGCAGTACACAAATTGCGCAGGTGCTTTTATTACTTCCACATAAATAACACCTATATACTTTTGTGGCTTCAGCAGTAAAGTGAGTTTCATGTTCTTTTATGGTTTGTTTACTTGTTGAAGGTACTGAATTAACAAAATTTGAAAACATAGTGTAGGCGTCTGAATGCTTTTGGGCTGACTCTAAGGACAAAGCTTGGTTTACCGCGTCTTGCAGTTTTAAAGAGTGATTTTCGAGTAGACGATGTCTGATATGGCAGGAACTTAATCCACTAATAAATGAGTCTCTTATGTAGTCATTTCGGTTTTCATCGGCCGTGACAGCTAAAAAATTGCAGTCCTTACTTAGTTGTTTTAGGATTTGTATGTACTGATCTCTCTATACCTTAGGTAAGTATCTCTGGATCATAATATAGTGTGAGTCGAATTTACTGCAGCTCCTTTAAAATTAGAAATTTATTTATTATTTATGCATAACATTTCTTTCTGATTTCTCGGATTGGCAATAAAAAATGATAATAACAAAACAACGGCATGTCAAATATTTCATATTGTGATAGATGACAGATTTTAAAAATTGATTAATTCACAGAAAAGAGCAAGTAGAAAAAATTTTGTACATTACTTTTTACATTTCCTAGATTTATCAATCAATTACTTAAGAAATGGTTTAGATAATTTAACTGACTTGCTTATAAATAATAATAATAATAATAATAATAATAATAATAATAATAATGATAATAATAAATAATGTATTTATTTAGCAGTTGGCTAGTAACTACAGAACTATAAATGAACAAACCACATGACATATTAATTATTAATTACTTGCTATATACAGTTGCATAAGATATATCGAAACATTGTGATTAAATATATTTAATTTATATTTATAGTTCCTGACATTTTCGGGCAGAGCATTAAAAAGACGATCCCCTTAGAACACAACGTTTTTGCAATGCCGTTGTCTTAACAGAATTAATATGAAACTGTTATCTAGAACGAGAATGTGATCTCCTAACAAGAAAGTTTTTTAAGTAAACAGGCAGTGTATTATTTTCTACCTTATAAATTAAAGTGAGGTTCGCCCTCTTTACGCTCTGTATAATTGGCAACCAATTTAGTGTTTGCAACATATCTTTAATAGGTGTATATCTGTCGCACTTAAGTATTATACGCATTGCTTTATTTTGTTGTATCTGTAGTCTCTGTATGTCTTCTTGGGTACAGGATATAAGAAGAGAACCGAAATAATTAAAAGGCCTGTTCATTTGGCTTTGCTCAACCTGCTCGGAAAATCAAAGAAATCAGCTTGGAGCAGAACACGAAATACCATAACTGCACTCCAAGCAGATATTTCCTGCTCGGACGACTTCCTAGCTTGCTACCCCAAATGAACGCGCTTTTTGTTAAGACAGCACGTGGGTAGGATACTTTATATATAGCGATATTTTTCTCAAAAAAGACCACGATGCCTTTCAGCCTTTCAAAATTTAAAAAGTGGGGTCATATAATTATTTTATATTCTGCGGAATGTGTTGATTGTTTGTCATTTTTCTGCTTTTGCTCTAACTGCTCCACCTTCAGACTAGGTGCAAGTAGAGCATGATCTAACTGATCTCGAGCACAGTGCTCCATTCCAAGCGAACAAAAAAATATCAGCTGCTCAAGCCAAATGAACATCGATCACCTGCTCCAAGCTGCTTAGATTAGTGAGAGCAGACCAAATGAACAGGCCTAAAATCAGGTAAAACAATGGTGTTAAAGATTAACATCTTTGTCCATTGAGATAAATAATTTGAAATACGATAAAAGAAATCCAACTTTTTGCCTATTTTTTTACAGGTAATCTACCTGCCCAGAAAATGTCAGTTGGGGATCCAAAAAGACACCCACATATTTAACTTCTGAAACAAATGAAACAATCAACCCGCATATATTAACATTCAAACATAATTCCGCATATTTTCTACAGTTTGCCTTAGAACCTATAACCATAAATTTTGTCTTCGGTGTATTCAATTTTAATTTATTTTTACATAGCCAGTCATAAAGCAGTACAAGCTCGTTGTTCAAAATATCAGTAATTTCCCCGAAATCTTTAGCCAATACAGAAATCAGAGTGTCGTCCGCAAACAGGTTTACAAAAGATTGCTTTAAAACCTGGTAAATATCATTGTCATAAACAATAGAAAGAAGAGAACCAAGAACACTACCTTGCGGGACTCCTACTACACTTTCTATTTCACTAGAAATATTACATCCTACCTTAGTTATTTGAAATATGTTAAATAATCCCTAATCCACTCTCGCAACTTTTCGATGAGGATATATCCCGATCAAAAGTTTCGAACGCACTTTGCAGGTCCACAAGTACACTAAGCACAACTTTGTTTTCATTTGTGTCTCTTCCTCACATTTTACATACATACTACATTCGCACGATTGGTTATTTCTAAATCCAGACTGTCCGATATATAGTAATTTATTGGATTCAAAATAGCTTCTTAACTACTAACACTATAGTTTCAATCATTTTATCCACAACTGGAACCAGATTTATCGGTCTGAGTTCGGCGGACACTGTTGGCGTAGAAACTTTCGGTATGGGAATTATAATACTAGTTTTGAACTCACTAGGCACCTTACCAGATGAAAGGGAGGTGTTTATTATATAGAATAGTGGAAAACCGATTACATAAAACACGTCCTTCACCAGCATAATGTTTAGCGATTCATCACTGGTACTTTTATTTTTGAGTCCGTAAGTAATTTTTTTAAGCCGAGAAAGGTTGATTCAAAGCGCGACAACTGAAAAGGGTTGTTTACTGTCAAATGAGAGTCCCATGGTCGTTTTTCTATACTCTCTGAGATCTCCACAAGACTATTTGCATAGAAATTATTGATTTTTTTCTTCCGTTTTTTTGTAATTTCCACCAAAGTCAATATCTTCCAAGTCTAATAGTTGCTTTTTATTGCCGATTAAATCTTTTAATGTTTTCCAGATTTTTTGCTATATCCCTTGCACCTGTCTATATTCTGGTTGTAGTAATTAGTTTTTTCGGTACGCCATATGAGGTTGCTCTATTGCGAAGACTTTTAAAGTTATTCCAACCCCCCATTGCTCTGGTCAGACAAAATTTTATACGCATTGTCTCTCTCTGCGCTTCTTGAACAACTCTTGTGATCCAGGGATATTTTTTTGACTCATGTTTTCTCATAGGCGCAATTTTCTCTGATGCTGATTGAATTACGTTCATAAAATCTGTATATAAGGTGTTTACGTTTGTAGATGTGTAATTCCAGTGTGCTCCTACTAATTCTTCAGTGAATTTTGAAATTGCTCTTGGATTCAAGTTTCTAAAATAAATATCCCGCGTCTTTTCTGTTGATATTTCAAACGTCAACTGAGTACCAATAATTTCGTGGTCACTCACCATGGGGAAATCTCTTGAAACCTCCTTAGCATTAAAATCGTTTGTTATTATATGGTCAATTAAAGTAGCCGACGCATCGTTATTCTGGTTTCTTTTTCAACGATTTGTTTGACACCTGCTCCCTGCATTATGTTTTTGAAATTTTTTGCGTCACTACTATTTTTTATCAAGTCGATGTTCATATCACCCATGACTGGGTGTTTGAATAACAGTTTACTAAATTATATACAGGTATGCCTATTTCTTTGTCTGCTATTTCGGGACTTAGATGAGTCTCGCTCACGCAGACAACATACGGGTCTTTATCCCGCAGTAATTGATCAATCTCTTCATTATGAGATAAAAGTCCTTGAGCGCTCACGTGTAAAAACAATACACTATGCAGTGAAGAAGACTCAATTGATGTTGAAGGTAGTTGCTAGATATACTGTATCCTTGCTTTAACTCTTTAATAAATAAATGTCCAGCACTTAACAATTTGGTTCAAGTATCGAAGCAGCAGTCATACGGGACGGTCGTGTTTCCATTCGTTGGCTCAGCCTGTATTGAGTGTCCCTTTTGTTTTGACTTGTTTTGATATTCTGTTTTGTTCCGATATCATGTCGACGTGCTTGTTTACGCTTTCCTGTTTGACTAAAATTGACCTTGTTTAGCTGCTATTGACCTTTATTTAAAATTACCCTTCAACCTTACGGCGTGCGAAATTTCGCTGTGCGTGTGTTCCTGGCTAATTTATAGTTTCTGCTTTGTTATTGGTTCCTGTTTAGACAAACTTGACTTTGTTCTATTTATCTAAAATCATTGAACCCTAATATTGAAATGGCTGAGTTTAAGTGTGATTCTTGCCAGATAATCGTCGCTGAAAAGGTTAAATATAGACTTCGCTGTAATGGGGAGTGTCGCAACAAAGGTGCTCTACCAACAAAAGTAACACAATATTAGATTTTTCTGCAGTATTTGTGACTCTTCTACGTTAAAATATCTTCACGACAGGATGACAGCTACAAGGATCGCAGATCTCTTTGTAAAATGTCGAAGCTCTGAGAACCTGTCCAAAGAAGAACAATGACCTTCTTCCAATAATTTCTGATATTTACGACACTTTGTTGAGTAAGCATGACTCCAAATGGCAAATTTTACACAAAAACATAGATGACATTCACAGCCTCCGTACCAGATTATCTGATAATAGACAAGAATTACTCCATTCGATCAAGGAAATGAATCAAGATATATTCAATCTGTCAACTATTTTTATGGACAAGCATGGAGTCTGTTAAAAGTTGTACTGCTCAAGAATCCCTTCGATGCATTTTCGACTGGTATAATCATGCATATTAACTCACCAACTAGAATAACTAAAACTAGTTCTAGTACTGTAGACTATGTCGTGTCATCTTTTGATCCAGAATTGGTTGACTGTGCTGTCTTTAACTCGGGTTTCTCTGATCATGAACAGAATTGTCGGTAAAATCCAAATGCAAAATTGCTTCGCGTAAATTATTTAAAGTGGGACTTGCACATCGATGCCTTATCAAAAAAATTAAGTTCTGCCTGTTTTGCGCTAAGAACGGTTTCCAGGGAGCTTAGCTTGTCAACTGCTAGAACAGTCTATTATGCCCTTTTTGAGTCGAACCTCCGATACGTTCTTCCATTCTGGAGTACATGTTGTGCGACTCAATTTGAGCGTAGTTTCAAACTACAAAACTCACTGAGACTAAACAGTAGAACTCACTGCCCGGATTTCTTTAAGAGAATTAAAATATTAACTCTTCCTTCCTTATTCATATTTGAATCCGTTTGCTTAATCCGCAAGCACGTATCTGCTATTCCAGGTAGGCCATTTCACAACTATCCACTTAGGAATACGGAGCATGATCTTTATCTGCCAACCCTACGCTCAAAGTTAGTTAAGCTCTGTATTGTCCAATGCAAAAAAAAATGCACAATTATCTGTCATTTGAAATGAACTCAATAACATCTTTTCCCGTATTTCGCAGAGCTTTGAGATCATATTTACTGGAGAGCCTTATACGCAGTAAACGACTTTTTTATTAATACCTACTTAATTTTGAGCATCTTACACACTAGTTTAATGGTTTAATGTTTCACGTTTGGTGTTTAGGATTTGATTTTTAAATGATCAAATATTTTAATATTTGATATTTTATATAATATTTTGACCACGTACAATTTGCACAATTATTGTGTAAAGTTATGTCTAGTTAGGTTTTTCTTTTTCTTTTCATTGTATGTTTCTGATTGTGTTTTTATATGTTTTGTACTCTAGCTCTAGCTTTGTCTACAAATTGTAATTTTTTTTTTTGACAATAAAGCATCTTATTATTATTATTATTATTATTATTATTATAACTGAAAGTCTCATTTGCTGAAAACGTGAAGATAAAATTGGACTTACTGTTTAATGAAATAGTTTGGGTTAGAAAAATTGCATTTTATTTTTAAAAAAACTTGACTCTGATTTAAGGAATATTTTTAAAATAGTTTCATTTTTCTGAGCATTACTGCCTCATCAGCATTTTCTGAAAGAGTTTTCAGTGTACTAAATTTGAAGTGGAGTGAAGAGCGGAATAGATGTAGCATAAAAAATTAATTAAACATATTTTTTAATTTTAATGATAATTGTCCAATTTTTTTTGATACGATGCAAATCTATTCCGTTTTATGATGTAATGTATTATAATAATTATTATAAATCAAATTATTAGTTGCCATTTTTAAGTATGCACCCGACTGGATTAACTGTTTTGAGTTTCGTTTTTGATTTTTTGCTTAATGGTTAGTTTTTTAATGTTTGAAACAAGATAGGCAGAAGTTGTTTTTAATTTAATAAATACTCACTTTTTCAATATGATTTTATAATTGTATGCATGCATAGTATTATCTAATTAGGTTATGACATTTAACATTTCTGATATTATTGAAAAAACAATTCATAAAATTAAAAATAACAAAACCACGGCATATGAAATATGTCATATTGTGACAGGTTTTAAAAGTTAATTAATTAACAGACAAGAGCAAGTAGAGAAAATTTTGAAGAATAACTCTTTAAATTTCCCAGATGTTTCAATTTAAAGAAATTGATTAGATACAGGGCCGTTCTTAGGACCTCTGCCGCCTTTGTGCAAGCATAAAAATGCCGCCCCTATATTTTAAAAAAGTATTTTTTTTTTAACAAAGATACTTTTGAAGTGAAGTTTCTTTAGCGAGGGTGAAGTCAGAAAAAATGCATATCAATAAAGTGAAACGCCCCTTTAATTAAGCATAGCTAGAGGGTTGAAATATCCTGAACGAAAACTGGACTCGTACCCCCCCCTTCCCCCCCCCCCTCCCGGCGTTCGGCCAGACGTGCGGGAGAAGAAAAAAAATAATAATTAATTTCGGGAGAACGGGAAGAGCGACGGGGTCGAAATTTTTATGGTAAGTGCGCCTCATACGGGGGCTACCGTTGATCATCTGGGGGGACCGGGACTCTAATATAAGGGCCGATTTTGGGTGAAAAAAAACTTTTTTTGCCGGTATTTCTGCAACTTCCTTGGATACCCAAAACTTATCGAAAAAATGGGAAAAAATTGAAGAAAACGTAAAAAATTATTTGGAAAGTTAGTAAAGGTATTATAAAACAAAATAAAAAAATAATAATAATTATAAAAAAGTTAGAGAAACGCGGTTTTCGGTGAAAAAAAGGCGAAGGAGTTCAGCTACAAGGTCGGGGATGGCAAAAATGGAAAGAAAAAATGCATTATAAAAATAAATAAAAAAATGGGAAAAAACTGATGAAAACGTAAACAAATTTTCGGAGTGTTAATAAAAGTATTATAAAACAAAATAAGAAAAAAAAACAAAAGACTGTTCGGAGAGTTAACCAAATAAGAAAATAATAATAATAATAATAATAATAATAATAATAATAATAATAATGAAAGATTACTGAAGATTATTTATCTAGTGAATTTCGAAATCTAGGATGTTGCTAATAGATGTTAAAATGTATTTTCAATAAAAACACTGGGAAGCCAGTTAGCAGTATTCTTTATTCAAGGAATAACCATCCCCTTTTATGGGAACTACACATGTTTAATAACCCTAGTACTTAGTATTTAAAATAGTATCCTTTACAAGTTATATAAAATCAAATTGTATTTACGTTACGAAAAAGCTTTTCTTGGTGAAGCTTCAAAGAAGTATAATGATGAAAGAAAGCAATCATTATTGAAAATCAAGGAAAAATTGAATTAGTAAAGTAGTAGGTAATATGGTGGCTTGAATTGATGTATCAAACGTTTATCTTATTATTATAAGAAATTTAACCATGAAGAAGAGTTTAGTGATTCGTATCAGCATTTTGTAAAAAGAAAGCTAAACACTTCTGTGGTCACAGTTTATTGCGCTTTTGCTATTTTACAAGTTATGAATGGATTGAAAAGGTAAAAAACTTGCTTCACAAAATCCAAACTACCGCGCGGGCCGGGCTGTGGGACGCCCTATATCCTCGCGAATTTTTCTTTCTTTGACAAGAGTAGGTTGTTTTTGTGAGTTCGACAACCAAGAATATACAATAAATCTATTTTTATTATATTGAAGCATAAAAACTAATTGTCTGCAATGTGAATATTACGAATACTATAGAGGGTTTTAAGTTTTAAATTTTGCTTCTGTGATGGAATGTCTTAAGTATGAAATTTAGTTTTGCATACTTTTTATATTCAAAGAGTGGAACCAGTAAAATACATTTAGTATTTTACTGGTTCCACTGGCGACCTGCGGCCGCCCCTGAGGTTTGCCGCCTTTGTGCCTGCACAACCTGCACACCCCTAAGAACGGCCCTGATTAGATAATTTAAATTTGATATTGATAACTGACTTGTTTATAACCTGAAGACAATAAATTTGGTTCGAATAATTGAGTCTCAATTTTCTAGAAAAAGTAAACATAAATATGGACTTATGAAAGAGTTTAATAAAAAATAATTTTGACTACGTTGTGAAGAAAGAGGACTATCCGCAATATTTTCCAAGTGAAAAATGGCATTTTAGTTTTCAAAAACTTGACTCTGATTTAAGAAATGTATTTAAAATAGTTTCATATTTTATGAACGTTTCTACCTCATCAGCATTTTCTGAAAGAATTTTCAGTGTGGTAAATAGGCAGTGGAGGGAAGAGCGCATAAAAAATGAATTATACATATTTTTTAATTTAAATGATATTTTTTTTGTTAGGACAAAAATCAAGCCTGTTTTATGTTATGTAATGTGTTATAATAATTATTATAAATTAAATTGCTGGTTGTTATTTTTAAGTATGCACGCGACTAGAATAACTGTTTTGTTTTTTGTTTATCTTTTGGTTTTTTTTTTGTTTGTTAAATAAGATAAACAGATGCTGATATTAATTTAATAAATACTCACTTTTTCAATATGATTTTATACTTAAAAAAATAAATATAAAAATTAATTAGGTTATGACATTTAACGTTTTAATCAATTCTTAGCAAAATCCTATAAGATAAGAACTTAAGAACGCAAAACCCCCAAAAAAATGTTTGCCTGCGGCGCTGCCTGCAGTTGTCGCCTTCGGCGTTCTATCGATGTCCAATTTTTATTTAATGCCCTTTACTTTTCATTTCTAAGAGGTGGCAACCCTGGAATAAATAAATGATGACAGCAGTCTTACTTTTTTACTATGTTCAGGTTCAAATCAACAATAATACAATAATGCCTAAGGCCGCACTTATTCTATCAGTACTCGACTCTCGTACAGCAATAAATAACATGCGATCTTCCTTATCCGGTGATAGCATGGCGCCGTATTGTCAGCGTCTTTTCAAATGACCATGTGACATTCTTATTGTGTCTACTTAACATTTTCCTGAATGAAATTATAAATTAATATTAATAAATTTGAGGCTCCAACAGAAATTTGTTGCTAATAGTTGCTTATTATATTGTAATTCTAGGAAACCATTGTTACGAGAAATATGCATCGGTGTTTTTGAAATAGGCAAATTAACGAAAAAGTAAACACACAATTTGCATTATGACAATTTATTTAATATAAATAGAATTTATTTAAAATTTAGAGACATGTATGTGATGCCCTCTGCCGCTGGGGCGTGTAACTATTCGATGGAATAATGCACTGCGTGGTAGAGGTTATGATCACATTGCCACATATTGTGGTTTCTCTAAAATGGTTGGTACTTTCGAACCTAGATGTCTCTCTCTGCGTGCTACAAAGCTGCGTTTTAAGATCCTTTACACTAATAGAACACTATCTAAAAATGACATATTGTAATACGAGATGGATCGACCATAGTGCTCTATTTGTGTAAAGGATCTTAAAAGGCTCCAAAGATCATACTTTACTTTTGTGTAAAATATGTTATACAAGGGGCTACTAATAAGAATTTAATTTGTGCACATACATTTTTGTATTTTCTTTTAACGAAATAAGGTTTTACATTTTGAAAACTATGTTAGAGTGATGTTATCATCCCTAGAATCTCAGCCATTAAAGTGCCGCGGGCCTACTAGAAATGGAAGGCCAGAAACCGATAATATAATGAATCAGTTTTTAAAACATGGATTTTGTTGAGGAGGAATCATAAAAATATTGTATGGTACCAATCTAATTTTCTTACATCTCAAATAAGAAATGCAATATTTTCTGAATAATATATAATTCAAAGAGGTGATGTGGACACTGTTCACTTTGAGTAGCGTTTATAAAACTATGTAAAATTATTCTTAGGTAATATAGAAAGTTTTTGGTTGCGACGCGCTTTCTGTGTAATGAAGATATTATTTTTTTTTTCGTAAAAGAGTAAAGATTAAAAGCTGTTCAATGCTCGTGTAGCTATGACGAGTTCCACCGAGATTAGTCTTAATATACACTTACCGAATTCGACCAGATCTCCATCGTTAAAATAAACACCCGGCAAGATCGGAATGCAAGGCCTTGTAGCAAGTTGTAAAGTGAGCGCGCAATTTACCCGCTGCTCCGGAAAGAGGTCCTTTGGGTGCCACCGAGTTCGTTACGGATCAAACTGGAGATCCTAGCGTTGTTCGTGGAACCTGTTGCAAGACCTCGGTTCCTCAAGGTAAACCTTGCCGGTAAGAATCGCAAAAGAAAAGATTATCACCACCAAAATTGCGAATAGTAGATTGTGGAACCAAATAAAACGCTGCAGAAACAATCTCTCTCTCTTCAGTCCATAACCCTTCTGCAGGGTGTGGTGACATCAATTTGCTACGCTCGCAACGACTTCGCGCCAGCAGCGCTCTCTATCTTAGGCAGATCTCATTACTTCATGCATCCCTTATCCCGTCAAGGTTTTTGTCCGGTCTATCCATAGTGTCGGCGACTCGGCGATCTTTCTCTTGGGCGGCGGCTTGGACTTTGCCTTCTACTATGAGTCGTTCTATATTGTCGTACCTCCTTGCCACATTACCTAGGTATCCCAGATAGCGCTGGTTTATTGTCTGGTATAGCGTGGTCTTTATACCGAGTTGTTGAATAATAGAGTCGTTTGTGCGGTGGGCTGTCCATGGTATTTGCACATTTTTCTATAGCACCACATTTCAAATGCTTCTTTCTGCGTTGGTCTGAGGTTGGTTTCAAAATATCGTTATAGCACAGCAATAATTAAAGTAGCTACCAGGACCTAAGCTAGAAAACAATGATCGTTCGTTGGACCACAGTCATCAGGGCTTGGAGGCGGCTGTGGCTGGGCACAGAAGTGGTCAGATTACAATAATTATTATATTTTAATGCAAGTATGTGATTTGATATATCGGTAAACGTTTATTGATATAATAACCAAAAATTGCAGATATATCGATATATTGTTACCATTCCTACTAAGGTTATGTTGGTAAAACTTTTCTTTTATTTTGAGCATGCCTTGGATTAGTTTTATTTGGTTGCGACTTCAGTTCTGGCCGTACATGCCGTAAAAATATTGGCGACAATTATAACCGAAAAGCTGGTAAGAAGCTTCAAGCCGTTGCGCTATAACTTTTTATAACATGCGCAGTTGGGTGCAATCAATTTATCGCAAGAGGCCTCGTGGTCGAGATGTGTAGATGGTTAGGTCTCAAATCGGCGGCTATCGGCGGCCCGGATGCAAACCCCCGTTGCTTTTTTTATTAATGTTAAGTTTCTTAACAGTAGCGAGCGGAGAGAGGGCTATGCGAAAGGCGAAATAATTTTGTCAGCACTTTCTACGATATATTTTGCTTTATCTAACTAAAATCCAGGATATAGTGGATATACAGCAGCTTGCATGTGTTTCCGCGAATACATTCCACTGCATTCCATAGTCAACATGCGCCGTATTCGATTGAGACTAGAGATCAGTTCAAAATGAACTGAAACTGAACTGATATTTCAGTTCAGTGAGCCAAGGTCAAATGAAATTATAAAACAATAAAAAAATAAAGCGGATTGATAATTGACATTTAAACGCCATCTTTCACCTGAACTACTGAACCGATCTAACTGATCCCGGTCCATTTTCGGTTCACTTACAGGTGAGCTGGATCACTTTTTAGGTAGTGGGGGCAAAGTGATATTTTTACAATCGAACACGAATCAGTTCAATAAAGTTCAGTTAGATCGATCTGAATCGATGCAAAGTAGTGAATCGAATACGGCTAAGGTTTCGAAAAACTGCGCATGTTACAGAAAGTTACAGCGCAACGGGTAGACGCCGGATTCCCTTGAACGTTAGGGTTGCGCAATGGGACTCTATCCAGTGAGTTAACTCATTAACTCAGACTCTTATTATAGAGTTAACTCGGAGAGTTGACTCAAAAAGAGTCGAATGGTTTCAGAATTTAAACGTCTTTCGTCAAGCTAATAGGTATAATGGAATTACGCATGAGTTGTACAGCGAAAGCGCGCTCTTTCACTTGAATTGGGAATAAAAGAATATTAATTCTCATTTTTTAGATCTAGATTCTAGATAATAGGTATTCGGTCATTTGGTTATTTTCTATTCGATTTAATTTGATTCCTTCTTTTAATGAGTTATTTGATTATAACTGTTCTGTTTTAATTTACGTTATTTATATTTTGTTGGTTTAATTCTTATTTTCATTGTAACAGAAAATATTAGTTTGTTTTTATCACAAATAAAGTCGTTTCTCTGGCAGATATTCGCCTCACTTGATTAATATAAAATATAATCCAGCATTATTTCCATCAAGTGTGGAAAGGGGTTATTTATCTACTTAAGCGATTACGAAATGAAACAGGCACAAGAACATCAATCAAGACGACACGAATATTCTTAAATCGCATGATTTATTTTTATTCATATCTATACTTCATACCAATATCAAAAACAAACTTTCATGTATCTATTTTTCCTAATCGATAAAATTTGAAAAACTAATCTAATGGGGGGCAGATGGGCTCATTTTAATGATTCAAATCTCATGATCCCATGACCCAAATCATATTTGGGAGCCAAAACACCAAGTGAACTACCGGCCTAACTCTATATCTGTGCCTTTACGTCGGTCGGTCTAAACACACGAAAGAGTCGAGAGTCATGGAAATAAAAACGAATCGAGAAAGCGAAAATACCGAGTCAACTCCCGGCCTATCTCTACCTGGCTCGTCTGTTGCGTCTGTCTGTCCAAACGTTCAAACACGAAAGAGTCGAGAATCATGCAAATAAAAACGAGACGAGGGCGCCAAAACACCGAGTCGACTCCCGGCCTATATAATGTATGTATATGTCTTTCGGAAAATGTCGATCTCGAATCGCGACTCGGAATTTTCGAGTTTCGAAAACAAACACTTAATGTTATTGAACGATATTATGTAACACAATTCTGCAACAATGGTATTAATCCTTCTTCTGTTCATATTTTTTACTCAGCCAACCAGCTGACAAAAGCATCAGTGTGTGTATTTTAGTACCTATCGGAAAAGTCACATAATCCAATAGAAAACCATGTCTCATTTATAAAATGCATTTTTTTATATTACTTATGTATTTCATTTTGCAAATTTCATAATAAAAAATGTACTATTTTCTAAGTAGTTTCTTTTAAACGCTCTAATGGTCTAACTGAACCAACGCTTTCACGAATTACGAAAAGTCATATTATTCACATGGTGCAACCGACGCAGTCGTCTATGTCCACAGCTTGTCGCGTCGCATAGATCAAAGTGCCGACTGGAGCTTTCGTATCTGGTGTGTAATTAACATTTAATTGCATGGTTGCATGTGCGTCAGCGTTATTAGATATAATAGCAAAGATTCATACCTGTATCTTTGTTTAAAGTATTGGTGTATTTCTTACATGAATTCATTTTATTCTCGCATCAGTGTATTAAATTATTTAGATTTCCAGATTATTCAAAAAATAAAGGATACCTACTTCGGGTCAAAGTGATGAACGATTTAGCGATAGTGGGACCGAATTTATAGTTATCAGCAATAACTTGAATAGTGATTGTAGATTGTAGTGAGAACTCTAACGCATTAACAAATCAAAAGAGAAAAAGGTTGACAATAAAACTTCCTGCAAAGGCAAAGTAATACAATCTTCCAAAGTTCAGAAGACAGTTGGACATATGGTCCAAGAGTCGGATGCAAAAAATTCTCAAAATTTACTGAGCCTAGTTTTCTGACAGTTGATTACACTAGTTGTGTACGCAAACATACTATGGTCAATCAGGCGAAATTGAGAACAGGTGTCTCAGGTTAACTATCAAAGGTGTCATAATTTCTGAGATAATAAAATCAGTTTACTAAGGCCGGAATTCGTTATACAATTTATATATCGCATAAAAATAAAAGTTATGTCGGTCATTCAGTTGAATATGGGGACGGAGCTGGCCAGCCAGCTCCATAATAACGTGCAATTCATTTACTAAACTTCAAAATTATTATAGGAGTTGTAATAATTGTTATATTAATCATAATCAAAATGGCCAGTCAACCATTTTACCACAATTGATCAATGTGGTAAGTGATCCACAAAATGGTTGACTGACCATTTTGATTATGATTAATATAACAATTATTAATACCTACAATTTTGAAGTTTAGTAAGTGAAATGCACGCTATTTCTTTTTTTAAGTACATACATTGAGGCTGACTGACCAGCTCCGTCCTCGCATTCAACTGACTGACATAACTTTTCTTTATATGCAAAATATATAATTTGTATAACGATTTTCAGCCTTAGTAAATTGATTTACGATTTTCAGCCTTAGAAAATTGATTTTTCTACCTCCGTAATCATGACACCTTTGAGAGTATATATGAGACGTGTGATTGACGAAATTAATGGCAGACACAATCAGGCTTCAGGAATTTCTGGTCAGTAGCAAAGGCAGTAAGTAATAAGTTTACAAAAACGTCATTCCCACCTTTGACAGACAAGCGCGGCGTCACGGCGACTAAAGCAAAAGCAAGCATGCCAGCCAAAATGTTTTCATCGTACTCTATCTTAAACGTCCCTCAAGGCAAGGGTGGGGAGCCCACCATATCCAACGTCAACACTACCATGGCAGATGTTAAGTTTCATCACTATGATATTAGTAAAATCCTCAAAGAGCTAGATACTCAACAGGCCCGGACGGAATACCTGCCACCGTGTTAAGGAACTACTCCAATTAACTAACACTCATTTTTTTCCAGACTTTTTTTATCTGTCTTGCCGTAAAGGGATTTACCCATCTTATTGAAAAGTCGCTCAAGTGCAACCTGCTCCAAAAAAAAAGGCAAAAAAACACGCCCTCAAACTATCACCCAATTGCCTTGCTTCCAATAATCTCCAAAGTCACGGAACGTGTAGTCAATCAGCAACTACTCAAGAACCTCGAGACCAACAGACTAATTAGCGATAACCAATACGACTTTCGCGAAATTCCTTTTTCCGCCTTCCTTAACAACCGATTCCTGCGGCTTGCAGTTGAGGGGCGCATCTCAGGCACAGTCACCATTAATGCGGGTGTGCTTCAGGGCGCAATATTTTTACCAACACTGTTTCTCCTCTATATTAATGATCTGCTGACCGAAACCAATAATCCTATTTACAGTTTTGCAAATGGCAGTACCCTGGTCTTCCAATTTAGATCCAAAAAACCTTTACCAGTGACTTACTTGACAACAATTAGTCAAGATCTGGAGAAAGTTCGAACTTGGGGCGACAGGATTTGGTCCAGTTCAATGCAGCAAAACCCCAACCAGCCACGTTTACCAAGAGAGCCAATACGGCGGGCCCTGACATCATTATGGCTGGATCGAACATCCATTCGTTCATCCTCGTCAATCGGACTACCGGGTGTCTCGGTCAACAGCAATTACTCCAGCAGCTCATCTTGCTCTACAAAGCGCAAATAAGACCGTGCTTAGAATATAGCTTACATATCTATTCTAGGGTGCCGCAACTAAGTAACCCCTAAAGCTGCTGGATTACATTCAAAAGAGCGGCGACCCGGAGTTGACCAAGGATCTGGATAGTCTGGAACACTGTAGACATGTGGCCGAGATCTCCTTGTTTTACAGCTATTTTCAGGGCAGATGTTCCCAGGATTTGGCCCGCTGTGGCGGCCAAGGCCAGCACCTGATTTATTTTAACAAATGTTTCAACAATTTGTTTAAAACAAAAATACATAAAAACAAATTTAATTTCATTTTAATCGTTCAAAAATTAAATGAAGTCTTGAAACAAAAAAAAAACGGAGAAACCGTTCAAATAAAATAATAAGTTTATTTTATCAACAAGAATTATAAACAAATTGAAGTTTAACTTTCACGAAAATAAAAAAGGGGTTAATTATTTTACCTAATAGAAGTGGACAACAAAAGTACCTAACGCGGTTCAATTAAAAAAAATAATCACTTACCATATCTTTCAATAAACGGCATGGTGTCTAACTTCACACGATTCGAGATCCGATTTTTAAAACGCTGTGACGTGTACTTTAGATTTTTATTCGACTGCATCACGCAACTAGAGAAAATTAACTTCAAGAAATAGCAACATGAAACGCAAGCCTAAAAAACCTAGGTCCCCAAACTTTGTTCTTAAAGAACACTATTGGCCAGAGGGCGCGTAATAGGAAAAATTTCCAGAGCTAAGCGAATTAAAACGAAAGATAAAATGTCATGACCTTAAAAGGTTCAAGTAATCGCTTGGACTTTAAACCTGCACATGTGTGAGCCAATTTCCTTACCTAAGCTGGGCATGGAAAATTTCCAATACTTGGATTGGAATGTAAAAAGCTAGTTAAAACTGGAAATGTGTTTTGGTCGAAAATTGGGGGCAATTTCGTAACCTCACTTGAACTTGTGCAGGTGTACAGATTCTAGATTTTTCTGGGGGACAAACTGCGTCAAAAAGCTGCTATAAAAGAGCGAAATTATCGGAGAAAATTCAGTCTTAACATAATCTTTACTTCTATTCCTTATTTATTTATTATTTATTTATTAAACATTTATTTTGCAAAACAATTCAATTAGCAATACATATACAATAGTTTAATAGATATTTACATATACTGCAAAAAAGGAGATGAAAGCAATTTAAAAATTGTTCAAAGTTCAACCCCTATAAACTAACAGCTATAACAAAACTCTTACTAATAATCGGTTCGCATAAGTAATACAATCGAAAAGAGAGAAAAAAAACTATGGATGATTAAAATACATATGTTCTAACAATATAGCACATTAAAATCTCATTAAATAATTTTAAACCGAACGCAAATCAGCTGCATCGCACTGTGCACTTATCGACTAAATATTTCTTGTCTTAATTTATTTTTAAAAATGGAGGGTTTTAAGGCTTTTATTGAAAGAGGAACAGTATTATACAGCCTATAAACATTGTAGGAGAAGCTTCTTCGAAACAGAGCCGTATTGTGTGGTGGTGGAGACCCCTAAATCTAAGATTCAAGCTATGGACATCTGTTCTATATGTTATTGTATTAGTCAGGTAAGGTGGATTGTCTTTAAAAATAATATTGTGGAAAAATACTAAGGAGTGCAGTCTACGCCGATCCTGCATATTCAACCATTTGGCATCATGTAGTTTGTGCGATACTGGATCATATTTTCTTATGCCATAAATAAACCGCAAACAACTTTTTTGTACTTTCTCAATTCTATCTAAACATGGTCCATATAAAATATCACAATAGTTAAAGTGACTTAACACTAGAGAGTCTGTTAATTTTATTTTTTGATGGTAAGTTAATAAGTGGCGGTGTGGATAAAGCAACTTTAAGGAAAAATATGCCTTTTGTAAGTAATGCCCTACTTGCTCTCTAAAACGAAGTTCCGTGTCAATTCTTAGACCAAGGTTTTATCCGCAATTTTGAAATTGTAAAACCCTACCCCCTACTTCTATATTAAGCTCTGACGTTAAACGATTCTTATACTTACCAAAAACCATAACAGATGATTTAGTTGGATTTATTAGTAATCCGTGACGTGCTGAGAACTTTGTCAGTCCTTTTAAATCGTTATTAATTAGAGCTTGCGCCGCAGGCCAAGTACTGGGGACAAATGAATAAAGCACCTGCGTGTCATCGGCATAAAAATATGCAGCGAAATTTTCCATACAGGATGGAAATTTACTGGTATATATTGTAAATAGCAGAGGCCCCAATATTGAACCTTGCGGCACACCGTAACTGACATTTCTCTGGCCGACCGGCCTACACTTGTCTCAACATACTGCATCCGATCATTAAGATAATGGCATTATCCGAAAACCCGACATAATTTAAAATAGCTAACAATAGTTCATGACATATAGTGTCAAATGCTTTCGAATAATCTAAGAGCACCAGAACGGACGAAAGACCAGCATCTGATGACCTAATAATATCATCTGTAATACTTAAAAGTGCCGTTACACAACTATATCCAGTCCGATATCCTGACTGGTTGAGGGCCAAATATTATTTGTTTGCAAAAAACTTCTTATTTGATTATTCATAATCTTTTCTAGCAGTTTTGAGAGGCAAGGTAGAATACTAATGGGTCTTAGCTCGTTAAAACTAGTGACTTTATTATTCTTGGGAAGTGGTGTAATTCGTGCAATTTTCCATTCATCTGGAAATACCCCTTCCAAGAGACATGAGTTAACTATGTTAGTAAGGATTGGTAGAATTCTGGGGCAGCACATCAACACCATTTCTATATTTATTAAATCCGCTCCCGATGCCAATGATTGAATATTAAATAACTGCACTTTTACCTCGTTGATACTAACCGTTTGAGACATAAATTTGTCTTTTACATTTAAATTTAAATTATTGCGGTAGTACTCTAATAATATAGGATCTGCTTGTTGTTTATTTTTAGAAAACTGCAAGAAATGTCGATTTATATCTGAAGGTTTATTTAGACTATCGGGAATAGATATGTTCGTAGTTTTAGACGTTATATTTAAATTTCTTAATTTCTTCCATTACGTTCATTAGAAACAGACTCTAAGTATCTTTTTTTTTTCATTTTTTATTGCTATGTTAGTTTGGTTACGTAACTGTTTGTAGCCATCCCAATGACTTTTTTTTTGTATTTCTGTATTTTTTAAAAGCTTTATCCCTCAGTCATATCATAATTTCTATAGTGTCGGTTAACCAAGGTGGCTTTTGTTTTTTTATTTTTATAGTTTTTAAAGGAGCCAAAACATCAAAAATATTTTTTATTAAAATATGATACTTTTGCATTTATATTTGAAATGTGTACTATATCTTCAAACGGTGTATTTTCCAAAAATTCTTAAATCTTTATCAATGCGCTTTAGATTTAGATTTCTCATTACAACATACTTTTTATTCTTCTTCTTTAGGTAGTACAATTAAATCTATAATACTACTACTTCTATCAGTGACCCTAGTTGGAGTATTTACTATTTGTTGTAAGTTAAATGTTTCGATGCACGAAAGAAAATCTTGAACACTTTTATTTTCCAAATCTATTAAGTTTAAATTTAAGTCACCACTCACCACCACAAACAACCTTATCGCACTCCATTGAAAACGCCAACAAAGAGTCCTCAAATTTATTTAAAAAATCCAAAAACTGCCCTTTTGGTGGTCGATAAAAAGATCCAATAATATATGCAACATCCTTAAATTTAATCTTAATCCACAGCTGTTCCAAATATTCAGTTTGTAACGAATCTAGAGCCTGAAACTTAAATATATTTTTTATATACATTCCAACTCCACCACCCCTTGTAGCCCTATCAACCCTTATAAAAGCATAACCTGTTATCTGTATATGAGTTTCGAGAACATCGCCTGTCAACCATGTTTCCGATATTCCAAGAATATCGAAATTTTCCTGTATCAAAAGTGATTTATCTTCTGCAAAATGTGATATTAATGAACGGACATTTAAAAAAGCAATATGCAGTGATCTCATTCCTTCTCTCGCAATATATAAAAGTAGAGAAAGGTAATAAAAATAAAATTAATTCTATGCATTAATACTAAGACTAGCTAATAACGTTTACTGAATTAAAAGAACAACCAAAAAAGAAAACAATTGACTTCCAGCCACAATTTATTTGTCGTTGTATTTCATGATATCCTCCTCTGTTTTAACCACCGTCTTATTTCCATTTACATTTGCAAATATTCTCCCTCCTACAGTCCACACCCTGTCTCTGCCAATTTTATCCTTTGCCAACATCAGCAAATTATATCTACAAAGAGTAAGCTCCTCGACAATGGCTAACTTAGTGCCTTTTAGCTTTTTTTATCAAAAAATACAAGATTTCTTTGATTCAAGGATGAAAACTGTATATTAATTGGCCTTGGTTTAGAAGGTCTTGAATTTTGTCTTTTACCAATACGATGACAGCGCTCAATATTAATACTGGCGATGTTAAACTTATCTTGTATGAGCCCAGAAACCTTACTCTTTAAGTCAGTGCTATCCTCAGGAAGACCATATAGTCTAAGAGCTAGCGGCCAAATCGACTAAGGTGTTTTAACAAGGCTAGAAATTTGTTAACAGTTGATTAAATAGTACTTAATGGGAATGATAATGACCTGTCACGCCATATCGTGTTGCGTCACTGATAAATTAATTTTTCAAAATGCAAAAAAAAAAACAAAAAATTATGTTGCTTCTACAAAGCTATAATTTTAATATGTTCTATAATTCTTACCTCTGAAATTAAAAAACAATGGACAGGCGATTTCGATGGTTGCATCTCCGTGCCAGGCGGGCACAGTATATTTCATGTATTTTTTATGGTTTGTTTCCATAAATCTACAATCATATTTCGTACCGAATTTGTAATTTCGGGGTTTTTAACAACCATCTTCCGTAAAAGAGTCCGTAAAAACGCGCGACACACAACTAAGATTTTTTCAAGTAGGCTTGCGTCATGTTTAAAAATATAATTAACTAGGAAAATATTGTTAATGTCATTCCTATCAATTCTTTTAAACATTAATTGTGTGTCATGCGTTTCAAATGCATTTTATGTGTATCTTGAACACTAAGTGATTACTTTTCAGACCCTATTCTGATTATTATGTGTGTATTTCATGCAGTAACTAGATCTGGTGAATAAAAAGTGTTCTTATTATCGGTATTTGTTGTGAAATTAATGATGGAGCGGTCGAACTTTATTTGTGTAATTTGTAATAAAAACACTTCAAAACGTGTAGTAATGTTTACAGCCAAAACACTATCACACAGCCGTATTATCTTGAATATTAGAAGAAAATACAACCTACAATACAAAGACATTGTGTTGCCAGCAGAAATAGGTGATACAAATGGATACCACGTTGATTGCTATAAATATTTCTTAGCGGTGTCGAAAAAATACAGAGAAGGGTCAGAGTTTCATGCCCTGGAATCAACAGTCTCCTCAAGTAAGTAAATTTATTGAATGTTTCAGTGCATTATTAGGTACATAGATTAGGTCGTTTATTATTATACGTATTATAGTCCACCAAAGAAAGAATGGAGGATGAGTTTCAACAAACTCAGTTTATTCAACCCTTTCCCTACATGAGAAAAAACAGATCACTGTTAACCATCGATCGGTATCATCGTGATCTGTTTCTCCTCATGGAGGGAAAGAGCTGAATAAACTATGTTTACGTGTTATAGTTCTTGAAAATTGTTGTATTACGCAGTCGGGTTTCTTCATTGTCGGAATAATCTGGACTAGTGAAGAATATATTTGATTTGTTTCGCAGCGTCAGCTGAAAATATGGCCTCCACAAGCGAAGAATTAGGAAATGCTGAAGCATCCGATGCAGTACCGTTTCGTGACGATGACATTCCTACATTAGAAACAGCAATCACCGAAGATGGTCATGTTACGGACAATGCCGAAATAGTACCGTCTACGTCGGTATGTATCATTTGTGATAAAAAGGTAAAAAGATATAAAAGGCAGTACCAGCCACTACATCATACCACGAAAGACGCATTTATAAGGAGTCTAAAATACATAACTAGACATAGTTCAACAATTGGAAAATTAGGGAAAATTTTATCTGAAACCATCCATTATCATAATATGTGTCGCATTGGTTTATTAAATCAGTTAAAGAAAGAACATGAGCAAAAACCAAAGACATCTTATCATATTGTTAGAGAATACCATCAGCAAACATTTGCAGAAATAGCCAATTTCATCAATGAAAATATTATTGAACAGCAAAGATGTTTTACATTGAACTATTTATTATGTGGCAACCTTGAAAAAAATAGCCGAAGATGATGGAAACCAATATGACGTACGTTTAGCGTTTAGCATTCAACATTTTGAACAGAAGTTAATAGAAACTTTCCACGACTATATCGCCGGAATAAAAATAGGGCGTAAAAAATATGTACAGCCTAAGGATTTCCCCATTGACTACCACTTGTGTTGCGAGTTGGAAGCCTCGGAAATTTGACAAAAAGCAGCATTAATCCTCCGGCAGAAAATATTAGAAATAGAGAAGAAGCCATTGCCGGAAGATTTGAAGACCGCAGACTTATTGAAAGGAGAATGCACCATACCTCGTGATATAACTGAGTTTTATTCAAATGTATTGGGTGGCTCAAAAGTTAGGCGAAGAAATAGTAGTAATTTTCGACGTAAAGTTGTCTCATTGGCAGAGGATCTAATATACAACGTTGCAAATGGAAGAATCAAAACTAGAAAACACATTACGTTGGGAATCACACTAAAAAGCCTAACAAGTAGTCGCAAAGTAGTAGAAATCGTTAACAGGTATGGGCACTGTTGCAGCTATCATGTTATCGAAGAACTGGAAACGGAAGCAACCTTTGCATCAGTGAATCGTTCTGGTACCTGTCCCGAAGATATTTTACGATCAAGTCAGCTATTTACAGGGATCGCGTTCGACAATTTCGACCGCTACGTCGATACCTCCAGTGGCAAAGACACGCTACACGACACTGTTGGTATTATTTACCAAACAGTACATGAAGATGCAACGGACGACGACAATACTGATGATCGTAGAAGTTTTTCAACCGTAGGAAGAAAAAGAAGAAGAGGCTTTGGCAATTATACCTGAAATGGTTGTTTATGCCAAAAAACCACGCATGGTGGAACATTTAACATCGACAACGGATGAACCTTGTCTCACAACTCCAAAAACATTACTACAAATAAAAGAAATCGATGTCCTATGGATGATTTGTCACTCCTTAAGGATACCGAACACACCTATGTGGGCTGGGTTCAATCACAGGTTAATAACTGATAAAAATTGTACAAAACAGAAAATTGCTTATCTAGCGCCTATAAATGAATCACCAACAAGCCCTGGCGTAGTAATTCAGATAATGACGCAGAGTCAAGCAATCGCCGAAGAACTTGGAAAAGCTTATATGGAAATAACTTACGATCTAGCCATGGAAAAAGTAGCTTTACAAGTACAATCAATGGAAAAACCCTTATATGATAATTTATTTATACACCTTGGTCCGTTCCATATTATGCTTGCTTTATTTAAAGCTATTGGAAAGTTCATATCCGACTGTGGTTTAATTACAGTTGCTGTCGACAGCGGAATCATTGCAAATGGGTCTGTGAATGGAGTTCTGCAAGGAAAGCATTTCAACCGATGCAAAAGGCTACACCCCTTAATGGCAGTTGGACTGGAAAACTTACATTTGGAGCAATGGCGAAATGGCGTGGACCTTACAATATCAGAAGAGTAATATACAGAATTGGAGAAGATAAATGGAGAAACAGCCAACTCGCCTGATATACTGCATAATCCGGAACTGGCAAATATTATAAAGACATACCTTGCCCATAAAGATCTGTGCCGGAAGGGCGATTTCGGGAAAACAGTGCAATTCTATATAATGTACACAGATTTCGTAAATTATTATCAATTACTGAGTCGTAGTATTAGAACGGGTGATTTTGCTTTATTCAAATACATTTTGCCGAAAATTGCTAATTTGTTTTTTGTCACAAATCAACCCAATTACGCCCGCTGGCTAGTTAAGTACCACGACAATTTATTAAAACTACCCGTCACTCATCCGGAATTAGAAATATCTATGAACGCCGGATTTCTTGGCATTCAACGAACCAATAAATCGTTCTCTAGGCAACCGATTGACCTCACACTAGAGCAAACGATAAACGCCGATGCAGGAAGAAGGTTGACTGGAATCAGTCATTTCACCAACTCCATCTCGGTTCGACAGCGGTGGGCTAAGAGTCATGGAGCTCGAACAACCGTCATATCGTATACGCTCGATGCTACTGACCTGACTAGACATAACGATATCACCGCCGACCTGGAACGCAACGCCATAAGAAGGAACAGCGAACAACTTCATGCATTTAAAAGGACGTTTGAGCGATTCATGAATCCCTTTAATAATAGTTTACAGGGGCAGCACCTATACAACATTGCTAGTGGTAAAGCAGCTTCACCTGCAGTTGAAGACTTCTTATTAAACTTTGAAACAGCAGGTCAGAAGTTACGGGAAGAATTCATTAACGAATGTGCCACTAACACCGCAAGATTTGAAAATCCCATTAAAAGAGTCAAAATATTGAATTTTGATGCTGACACTACCAAGACCAAAGTACAAGTGGGTGGCAAAGTAGCAGAGATCCGTTGTCAACGTGATTTGTTCGGCCGACTACTAGCAGTCTCGCTAGAGCATAAAGTCGATTTGGAAAAAATTCCTTCATATCCACTCACACCTATTCCCTTGTCGTTTTGCCATGTAGATGGAACTATACATAAAACGCAGAAGTCGGCAATTGTTCCTGTTTTACAATCAAATGTTGCAAACACTGATACGCCGAGACATTTTGATATAGTTGTAGTCGATGGATTCTTTCTTTTGCACACGATGAAAAATATTCCAAAAACATTCGGAAACATATCCAAACAAATCATGACAACGTTAACAGCATCAAATGCATCGCGGATTGACGTTGTCTTTGACCACTACGTCACGCCATCAATAAAGGATTATGAGCGTACCCATAGACATGAGGACTGGTCTACAAATTACAAAATAACTGGACCAGAGCAAGTTAGGCCAGTGGATTTTGATAAAGAATTGCGGAATATCAAATCTAAGGAAGCGCTCGTTGAATTCTTGATTTGTCACTGGGGTACCGATGAAATGGCACCGTTCATTGAAAAAACAACGATCAATCTAAGTTACAAATACTGTAATACCTATACTGTTCAAAATAACTCCGTTATTTCGAGAATTAATAACAATTTGTCATGCATGGACCACGAAGAGGCTGATACCCGATTAGTATATAACATTTGCAATATTAAAGAAGGTGGCGAATCGAATGTTTTAATAAAAGCATCCGATACCGACATATTGATCATAATGCTGGGCAATATGGACCACCTGTGTAATAAAACTTTACGTATTTTTATGGAGCATGGTGTGGGAAATAAAAAGCAGTATATTAATATATCACAGTTACACATTGAACTAGGACTATCATTATGCCAAAGTTTACCAGGCTTCCACGCCCTCACGGGGTGTAATTTCAATCCCTCCTTCTTCAAGCGCGGAAAAAAAAAATCCGTACCAAATACCCCAGAAAAACCGTAAATTCCAAAAAGCGTTAAATGAACTTGGTAATGCGCAGAGTATGGAGCAATGTGCTGACATTTTCAACATTCTGGAAGAGTTTGTTTGTGCGATTTATAAGAGCACAACAGCCGATGTAAATTTAACCCGATACGAGAAATTTATCGCAACTTATAAGCCCACAAAAATGCATGAGCCGTTAAAGAAAAAGTTCAAAAACTGTGATCCCTCAAATTTACCGCCATGTAGAGCAGAATTACGAAAGCATTTAAGAAGAACTCAATACATAACAAGTATCTGGCGAAATGCACATGCGAAAGTTCCCTCAACTTTATCAACACCGAATAATGGATGGACTCTTATAGATGGGAGGTATAATTTCGACTGGCATGAGGGAGAGATCGTTCCGTTGTCTGTGTACGACGCTCTACTTGAGCAACCTACTACCTCCGACAATGATTCAGGTAAACTTATTTGAAATGTACAATAATAATAATTTTGCAATTTTTTTATCGAAATCACAGCACTGATATTTATGAAAATAACTTGTTTGGGTTTTGCAGATGATGAACCGGGGGTTGAAGACCAACCTAGTTCTTCAGAAGATGAATATTAAATCGACGAAGATGAATAATTTGATTTAAAAAAATTATATACTTTTTTAATGTTTCATTATTAGCAACATGTTAAATATTTAATGCGAATGACATAACTACTTCACAAATGTAAATAAAGATATATCCCCTTTTCTTTTTCAAGCAAATGCATTTTACCCAAACAATCGCGGTAAAGGCTCTTCTTGCCTTGCACGCTGCTGTATAATATGCGCGCCTGGCAGTCACTTGCAACCAGCAGAATCGCCTGTCCTTTTACATAGTTCCTTACAATAGATGCATGAATATCCCTTATAAAATATAGTTTTGTAAAAGCACCATAATAAATGCATAAAACATAGGGAGTGTATGCCCGCCTGGCACGGAGATGCAACCATCGAAATCGCCTGTCCATTGTTTTTTAATTTCAGAGGTAAGAATTATAGAACATATTAAAATTATAGCTTTGTAGAAGCAACATAATTTTTTGTTTTTTTTTTGCATTTTGAAAAATTAATTTATCAGTGACGCAACACGATATGGCGTGACAGGTCATTATCATTCCCATTAAGTACTATTTAATCAACTGTTAACAAATTTCTAGCCTTGTTAAAACACCTTAGTCAATTTGGCCGCTAGCTCTTCTACTAATAGAGCCGGAGTTGAGTCAGCTTTGCATCCTGTTCCAATTGATCCATTTTAAGATAAAGTTCATCCTTTTCTATTTGAACACTTTTTAACTGCGTTTCCATAACATCAATTTTAGCTTCCAATGATACAATCCGCTCGTCTATTCTCTGCGATACAATATTGGCTACTTTTTTAGCAAGTGAATCCAAAAAAACTATTGTCGTTTAATATTTCACTTAAAATTCCTTGCGACGCCGACGCCTGCTTAACAAGAGAGAACAATTCCGTTTTTTGCCCTTCCGTGAAGACCATTGTAAATAGTTATTTGTTAAATGGATTGATTTACTAGCTTCTAAAACTAGTTTGAGGACCCAATAAGATAGATATAGATAACTTGAATGTCTAATGGACAACACTTGCACAAAAAACTAATAAAATATTTGCACTTTAGTCGGAGATATTCACTATTTTAACCGGAGCCAAAAATAACGTTCTACTCGATGCGAACCTGCATCACATGCTGCCCGATTGGGGACCGAGAAATGTATAATGTAACTTTGATTTTTCAAGTCTGTTACTATGGTCACAGTATTGACCAAACCGAAATTAGTGCCTCACAATTTAAAGGCTCGTGGAAATAACTAAGTAATTAAGTAAATTCATGTCGGTTTGAAAAGTAAAGTAAAGAAACGTGGTTGAAAATTCGTCATCCGTCGAGGAAGAAGATGGTCAAACAGGAGCAAGGGCGGCTACGATGGCAGGTTCCGGGTTAACATTAAGCGGTAGACAGTAAGTTTAGTTTTACAGTAAGTTTAGTTTTAAATCATAATATGTAGAGTGCTTGTATATTTGAAAACATTTATCGTTCTCTGCAAGAATTTTATGAGTACTTCAGTAAACGATTCAATGCTCCAGTTAGATAGTAAGTTTAATTTAAATAATGAGGCGTAGAGTGCCTGTATATTGGGAAACATTTATTGCTGCATGTATTCGATAATTAAATGAGTATCCCATTAAATAATTAGTGCTAGCATGCTTCGTATTTTATTTAGTTAATTCACTGCGGAAAAGAATATTGCTGACTGAATTTATTTTATTGTTCCATAATTGTTTGACTGGCTAGTAAAATATAATATTGTAACAAGCAAATTTTGGAGAGGCGACGTGCGACGTTCAAATAGGCGAGGACGTGACAACCCTGGAAAACGAATGGCGCAGCAGTAGAATCGAATCGGTGTTATATAATACGGAGTATATAGATAGATTAGAAATAAGGCGTAGATATAGTTATTGTACGATAGCAGAGTCGACTCATGGCGTTATGTAATTATGATAACTGTACTGGCGAAGGTGTATTGGCGAAATAAAACGTGTTACGGAAGATTAATCGATTACAGATCAGAAGTCGGGATAACCTACGTATTGTGTTATTTGTTGTGGAGAACGGTGAAATACGCGATTTCGGCGAGTTAAATCGCAGTGGCAACTTCTTCTTTTTTTGTGAGTGGCGATATCACAAAAACTCATAACAATAGGCGGGCATTTGTTGCTATACTTGACAGTGGATTGACATTTAGCGATTTTTCAGATATTCACGATAATAATAAACAAGTGTGTGCTAATTAATTAGTGATTATTGTAAAAATTGTGGCGTATTTTAACTGTGTTTATTGGCATTGGTGTTTAAAAGGCGCTTTTCAAGTGATTTCCTATGGAGGAAGGCCGAAGTGACGAGTTAGAGCTCGATTACGAGTTGGAATTGAGCGACGATGACCACGGCGAAGGCGATTCGGCGATGGAAGACGAAACAGTCTCCATGGTACATAAGCTGTTGAAAGGCGGTTTGGCAACTAGTATCCAGCAGTTTGTGGCGGCCGAAATGGCAAGGGCGGCGAAGCAAAAGGCGGCCGAAATGGTAAAGGCGACGAAACAAAGGGCGGCCGTTGGTACTGGCGGTACTAAGGGCAACAAGAAGGGCGAAAAATCAGGTGAGAGCGTTCCTGTGCATGCTTTTGGCGATAAAGCGGACTCCGCTTGCACTTCGGGCTGTATGGGGTCAAGGGCAAGGGCAGGCGGCGATATTATTGACCCTTTTGATCCCGACAGCCGGGACTGTAACGTAGTCAGGTGGTTGAGCAAAATTGATCAGCTGGGCGATATTCATGAATGGTCGAACTATGAGAGAGCGTATTTTATGCAGGCGAAATTGCAAGGCGCAGCAAGGGGCTGGTTTAATCGGCTCGATGAATATGACCTCTCATGGGAAGATTGGAAGTCGGCTCTTAGGAAGGCGTTTCCTAGAGTGCCTGACTTTGCTCAGCTGCTCACGGAGATGATAGCGAGGGTTAAATTGTACGGCGAAACCATGACCCATTATTATCATGATAAAATGGCGTTGATCGAAAGGTGTGGGCTTTCAGGCACAAAGGCGCTTTCGTGTCTGATTGACGGTCTACCTCTCGATCTACAGGCGAATGCGAGGACATTTGGTTGCTCTTCCCCTGGCGACTTGTATACTGGCTTTCTTTCCTCTTTTGACAGATATCGGCGTCCATCAACCGATATTGTGGAATTGGAGGGGCAAGGAAGTCAAGGGTCATGCGCAGGCGAAGGCGACGAATACTTTGCGGTCTTCTGAGGCGATTCTCAAATTGAGAGAGGCGTTTGGCGAATTTTGGGTACCCAAGGCGTATTATTTCCAACCGCTGGCGCGAACTGCGCGTTTGTGAGCAAGGCGTTTGCTGACTTTTTGGCGAGGCGAGGTGTAAAACATCATGAGCAAATGGTCAGGTTGAAAGGTGCATGTGAATCTGACTGGCGAGGTGCAAAGTGCGAATGGTCAGGTTGAAAGGTGCATGTGAATCTGACTGGCGAGGTGCAAAGTGCGAATGGTCAGGTTGAACGGTGCATGTGAGTGAGTCTGACTGGCGAGGTGCAAATGGTGAATGCTCTGTTGGCGAAAGGCGAGAGCTATGGCGATTTAAGGTCCACACTTCTTGTGGGACAGCAAAAGACGAGTGAAAACCTGACAAAGGCGTAATATAAAGGTGATATTCAATAAAAGGCGTAAGGTTGCAACCGCAGGCGAAACCCTTAGGGTAGGCGATTTGGTGTTATGGCGAATGCACAGATCGATAAGATCTGGTTGATTTACTGGCGAGTTAAATTAATGAGGGCATTAGTTGTTGCAGGATGGCCGAATGTAACAAGCAAATTTTGGAGAGGCGACGTGCGACGTTCAAATAGGCGAGGACGTGACAAGCCTGGAAAACGAATTGCGCAGCAGTAGAATCGAATCGGTGTTATATAATACGGAGTATATAGATAGATTAGAAATAAGGCGTAGATATAGTTATTGTACGATAGCAGAGTCGACTCATGGCGTTATGTAATTATGATAACTGTACTGGCGAAGGTGTATTGGCGAAATAAAACGTGTTACGAAAAATTAATCGATTACAATATTCTAGGAAAGTTGATACACTGAAAAAAAAATTACAGTGACTAAATAATAATACTTGTGTCAATTTCTTTTAACGTGCAAGGACTGATTGTCTGGCGTTGTAGATACGAGGTCATATTAAAAAATAAGCGAATAAATTTGGCAACTATTAAAATGCTCCCTTTCAATTGTTTCATTAATTTCAAAACAAAACTGACCCAAAATTACGACCTACAGCTATTCAAGACCCGGGTCAATTAACATCTTCGCACACACACACCGCTCGTCGAGTGCCATAGGATCTCCCTTTGGTGTGTGCGGCACTGATATAAAAAAAAACCTGTTGTCAATTTCGTTTGACTGATCACAACTTGCACTTTCTAATACTATGGCCGAATCAGTCCATAGCAGGTCTACCCAAGGATCCTGCCACAGACTTCTGTGACATGGCACTCCACTCGCTCCGAGACGTAACCAAACAAAACTAACGCGTCGGTCGCGCGCAATACTTCGCCGTCTTGATCGATTTCGACCGGCGCGATCTAGCCGCTAATGTTGCGTTGCAGCGCTCGCGATGGATGCAGCATGAACTATACAAAATTGCGACATATTTCGGAGCGCCGCGCCGTCCTCAATGTTATAACCATATATATATAAACTAATATATCGCTAATCCAAACCAAAAATTGAAGCCACAACTAAAAGACGGAGCTATTTAAAACTCGCATAAGTCGGTCTTTGTCATTCAGTAAGTTCATACTGCGCAATCGTTAGAAACGCTCTGTGAGTAGTTGAAAATATATGTAACATCCAATAAAGTTATCCCCCTGATTGGCGGTAGTTTATTGGATTTAAATTATTGCCGCTTGCAGAGGTTATTTTTTAAAGCGGATATGCTTATTTGCTGTTTATTTTCAAAGCACAAAGACTCTAAAAATGTCTAAAAACAGTTTTAAATTGAAATTACAATTTAATGTGCACAAGATACGATACGAATCACACGACACAATAAAACACAGATGGATCGATAAACGGAACACGGGTCGGGGCACGTCCACCTATACGACAACCAAATTGATGGTCGATTTATTTGTTTACATTAATATTTTTCAGTCAGTTTTTTCAATTATTTTATAACGTGTAGATATTATAATTATATTTCGAAACGGTTTCTTGTGGGAGATTCCATGTAAGCTACCTAGATGTCCTTCATATTTAAGTAAAGATGATGAAGAGAATGTCCACACTAAACGCAGAAAGATCAGATTGAATGTTGAGAAATGGAAAGGGGCTATTGCTGAAAGTTTGGATAGAGCAACTACTTACAACGAAATGAAGCAATATCTTTTACTGCGCTACATGAAACTGATATCAAGATTAATGAACTCGAGGATGGATAGTTGAAAGGAAAAGGAAACTTGTCCTTTTTCTATTTAAATGAACCAGCTGAAGGGTACCCAAGGGTGCAAATGTCTGTGTTTCTGTCAGGTCAGAAGACTTGAAGTGTTTGTGGGAAATTTGTTCATTAAAAAAACATTGTGTTCGGACAAGTCTGATATAAAACTATCAGTACGTGCGGGTTGAGTATATTAAGTACTTTAGATAAAGTGCTTCATGAAGCCAAAATATTTTTGATTGGCAATAAAAATGAAGATGATATAACATCAACTATAGAACTGTAACTTTAGTAACTATGTATTTTGTAATTGTATGTGTATTTGGGCAACCCTTGGTCTGTTGTGGCTCACATCTGTAGATTCCACTAGGCCAGAGGCTTAATCCCTTTCATGTAATCGAATAGCTGTCTGGGGGTGGAGAGTTTGTCTAGTTCTTTCCATTGCCAGATAGCATAAAACATGCTCCATTGTTTCTTTGCCCTCCAAGCACAAGCGGCATCCCGTTTCTTTGGAAAGCCGTATATCTTGTTCATGTGGCGAACTAACTAGATAAGCACTTGTATTTTTACTAAAATGGCTTGCATGAAGATTAGAATTCAACAGTGTCTGTCTAGAACAGCTAGTAAAATTGACCTGCTTCAAAACCTTCGGTTTGCTTTTATTGTTGCAATACTTATTGGTTCATACAACTGCTTTGCATTTTATTCACAGTACTTATACAACATAGAAAAATCACTGCTTTTTGTATTTTTATATGTGATATTTGTTTTACTTAACATGACTTAAGCTAATTAATCATTTTATTTTATCATGTTTTCTGTTATTGCTACTTAAAAAGATTGTGCTTGAGTACGTACTGAATAGGTGAACTAACTAAATAAACCATATACTATATATACCTTTTATTTTTTGTGACTCGTTTTACTCTGAGAAATCTACTTGAATACTTATATGTAAAATACTGCCTTTTGCAACTGCTTTGATCTTGGGCTACATATTTCATTTAACTGTAATCACATTTGTTATTAACTAATCACATAGTTTATATTATTAATACATTCATATTATCAAAAATGGAAATTATAAGCCAACAAGCATAATACAAATGTTATTCAGATATTCCGTTCATCTACTACTCGTAACTTTAGTTTATCCCTATCTTTGATATGATTTTTATTTCATGTCTATATTTCTCATATTTATTTTTATAATTAATAAACTTGTGTCCAGTTTTACCATATTGTCTTATTTTAAAATTAAAGGGAAGCACTAGGTAGTAGAAGGGCAAGATTTGCTGCTTCATGGCCTTGTATAGGTGGCCGTGGTCGGGGTCGGCCTCGGCCAGTTTAATGCGCGACAAACGGACCAATAAGAACGTTCCGTACAGAGCGTGCGCACAAACAACTTCCTGAATGACAAAGATAGACTTATGCAAAATTGATATTCCCGTCTTTTAGTGTTGACTTCATTTTCCACTCATTGTCCAAATGACGGTTTAGCAGTATATTTCTTTTTAAGTATATGGTTATAACAGTAAGTTTATAATCGTGCCTTTCTAGTATCCTTGCCTTATCTCAAAATAAATTTCTATTACAAAAATGTGCGTGGCAGATTCTAAAAATACTCATTGTAGGGTCATTTTTTATTTATAACATTATAATAGTATATTATGATATTAGGAGAATAAGTGATACTTTATGTGCTGAGTGTGGAAAGTTTGTCTGACGAACGTAGTGAATCAGACAATCCATGCGAAGCGCATAAAGGAAGTATCTTATTCTCAGAATATCATATACTATTTTTTCTTCAAACGTGCATCATTTTATTCGAGATAAAACGATTAAAAAAAAAACGATTTTTTTAAAGAAGATAACAAGATAGAATTTTTAACTTATTTCACTGTACCTTTTTGGTATCGTTATCATGGATACGTACTTGTTTGGCAATATTTCAAATTCGTTGTCGCATCCGTTGAGACCGAATAAATCTACAGAAAATGAGTTTAGAAGTGCCTGATGATCCTCCCGAGGTGATAGAGGCAGCTTGCTGCCGACGAAATCTGGTGCAATGTCATGATGAAAAATTGATTGGAAAGTCAAAATTTTGCAAAAGCGATTAAAATTAGTCAAGCTGTGTTCGAAACTTATCAAAAAACATTTTCTTACACCAATTTTGAACAGTTTCTTGTTGTTTTTAACTCGTTTCAGCTACCTGAATACTGGTTTAAAATCAGTGATTTGCAAAAGTTACATTGTCTAAATTAAAATATTCTCCTGGGCCTGTTAAGCTGTACAATTTTAGATAAATAAAAAAGACAGTTGGGAATTTCGTTTTAATCTTGGAATATTTAAACTTCCCGTTATAGTTTCGCCTGTTTTTGAATCCGTTGCTATAGATATAATGTACCTATTATATACTTATTCTTTAGCAAAATGTAACTCAACAGACCCTGCTGAATTTGGATGGATAAAATTTTTCCTACGAATAGCCTTTACCCACTTATTGGACATGACTTCGTCCGTTGGAAATCGAAACGCGTGCACTTTCGGTCTGTTTTTATAATTTCCGCGCCGACATTTTATAACAGAACAGGAATACGTAATAATTGCAAGTATTCCGTAACACCCTTAGAGATTTATTTAAAACATACTATGTTTATGCTGCTCCTTTGATCATCAACAAGGTCGTTCGTAGATGTTTGGCTGTCGGCGTACGTTTCTAAAAGTGCTGAAGACGAAGAATTTTCACAATCTCGCTCAAAATTTGCCAATAATTACTAAATGTTATTTTTTTATGAGAACAAAAAATTATAGTGTGGCTTATATCTTTAACATCTATCTATCTAGCGTTTAGTTGCGACTCCGGAAAGCTAGTTCTTGATTGCCCAGCTTAATAGATTAGCCAATTAATTAATAATCGATTTTCTTACGAACACGTACACACGTCCGGTAGTCCATTGTTTTGACCGCCCGTGTACTCTCTGACCAACATGACAGGTTGAAATAGAAAAATAACTAAATGCTTGAATTGAATGTCGCTAAGACGATGTTCACAATATGAAAAAATCTCGTATATTAATTTTTTCGTGTAAAAAATCTTTCTAATGATAAGTAATTAAGTTATTTTTATGTTTTTTAGACATATACATATTTTAACTATAAATGCTATTTTATTCAAATTCAGGAAACATTTTCATGTATCATTATTCCTCATGCAAAAAGGGGGCTGTCCTAGTTATCTTCAGTTAACGTCTTAGTATTCGTCATATAGTTTAATGCAAGAAGACAAATTAATGATAATTATTATTATTCTCATTTATTTATTTAGGGACTTTGTTAAGTACGGGAAAGCCGGGCAAAATGAGGTACCAAACTTTAAAAATTATTTTAAAATATAACACACAGCTTTGTAGAAACAACATATGATTTTCTATAAAGGATAAACCTTAAAGAAACACACATATAAACTGTTTTAGTTAAATAGTTTAACACTTAAATAAAAAATCAAAATTTTTCAGAAATGTGAATTAACCCGTTTTTCCCGCCCGGGAGGGCAAAATGGGGTTTCACAAGTTTTAACAAAAAATAACTATTTAGCTACAGAATTCGCATATTCATGTAGCCTCGTCGTCCTTATCGTCGACTCCGGCACATAAATTGTGTGCCCATCGTAAACATGTGCCACAAGCGATCCATCCTTCGGAAGATATGGAATGAAATGAAGGCCTCCGCAATAAAGGCATTCCACATTACTGCCATTGCTAATTTCGCTATCACGAATCATCTTTTCGGATAACTTTCGGTTTTTTCATGTTTTTTCCCTTGGCCTTCTTGGAGTCTTCTTGATCATCTATTTTTCTCTTTACAGCCATCTGCCTCGAGACATTTTTATTTTTGGTTTCAACCGACTCGACTGCTCAAGCTCGTCCTTGTACGGGGTGGAGGTCAAAACAAGGGTTTTGCCTTTGTTTCGTGACGTTCGTTTGATCTGATTAGACTGTGGAATCGGAATGATAGCTGTTGGACTGGAAAGTGGAAAGGTAGAATCATTTATTCGAGATGTGCTTGGTTGAGGATGGACAGCGGAAAAGGGTCTCAGATTTCTCTGGGTTTTTTCGCTTACAAGAATGCTACTTTTTGAAGTTGTTGGTATGGGAGAAGTATTATTGTCTGATTTGTGCAGTTGAATTGTAGTCCAAGAATTATGGTTAGGATTCTGTTTTAGGGCATCACTAATTTTAGATGTTCCCGCTTTACAATCAACTGCTGGAAGACCCTTGAATTTTTCTAGATATGTTGACCCTTTATGCTCAATTTCGGTAGCAGTAGATGGTAAAAAATCGGCGTCAGAAAAAACACTTTCATTCACAGGCCATATTCCGGTTTTTCTAAAGCCATTTATAGTAGTTGGCATTGTAGCTGCTCTTATGCAAGCAGCGCTAAATAATGCAGACAGTTGGTGCAAAGTAGCTACCCGGCCAGGGTTGGTCCTAAGCCACATTCCTACTTCGTCCTCGAAATAAACACTTAAAGGCTTCATAAATGCTACGTGAAGTGGCTGTAAGCGATGCGTAGTGTGAGGCGGAAAACACAGAAGAACTAGGCCATTATCTCTTGCATAATTTATGAGGTTCGAATTTTTGGTATGTGAAGAGTGCCCGTCTAAAAGGAGAAGTACAGGTGTGTTTTTTGAGGTCTTGGAAAATTCAACAAATTTTTTAAACCATTTAAAAAATATTTCCATATCTATCCACCTCTTTTGATTGAACTCTACCCATGCTCCAGGTGCCAATCCATCCAAAAAGCCCTGTTGCATTTTCTTGCGCGGATAAATTAATATAGGAGGCATGTAGGAACCTGCCGCAGAGGAACATATTTCTGCAGTTACCAATTCGCCTCTCTCTCCTGATGTCAAAGCACCTACTTGGCGTTTACCTTTTATTGCAACAATTTTAGAAGCTGCTTTGGGAAACACTCTGACGCCAGTTTCATCGACGTTGTGTATCTGCTGTGCTGTGAAATTATTTTTTCGACCAATCCTTCCAGAACGCTGAGCAATTTTAAAACAGCAACCTTGTTGAATCCGGTTGCGCGCATTCCTGAAGTAAATTCTGATTTCCTAATTGATAATTCCGGATATCTTCTCAGGAAGCCCAACCAACTCAGTGCATCCAACCTTTTCTAGCAATTTGGGCAGTTTTACTAAAAAGATGATCAATATTGTTTAACTCTGCGAACTGAGAGGCGGATTTTCTGCATTCAGTTATGGTTAGTCCGAATAATCGTCCCTCCATATCTCGCAAGTAACTTGCAATTTCTTCTTGCAGCGGTGTAAAAACGGTTTTATATCTACCCAAAGTAGTTGAACATTCTCCTCATTTGGATTAATGTTTCGTTTTTTGACGTATTGTTTCAGAGTTGTTTGCGGAACTTTAAATTGAATAGATGCACGATGGTATCCCATTTCACCTCTAACTACAGCTTTCACAGCTTCCTGCATGCTTATTTTTGACCAACTCTGCCTATTGGTGGTCCGTTTTTACTTAAACACCATCTAAAAACAATGAAAACATTTATTATTAACAATGACAATAATAAGAAAAAAAGGTAGGGCAAAATGTGGTACCCCATTTTGGCATGCCCCATTTTGCCCGACATGCATACTTTTATAAAAATTACAAAATAAAAATTAATAACTTATTATATTTATAAGTTATGACAAGTTAAGCTTAAAATAGTGTACTTTACGAATATTATCACATATGTTTCAGAATCGATCTTGGTCGATTTTCTAAACAAAAAGAGGTGTGCTCTTAGGCACTAAAATTTACCATAGGGCTAGTTCTAAAGTCATTTTGTAAATAAAACAAAAAGCTTTAGCATTATATGAATATTTTAATAAGTTACTTTACTTGAAAATAACTAGAAGCTCATAAATACACAAAATATAAACAGTGAATGAATGTACGTAGTCATTGCTACGATATGAACAATATCAGTCGAGGCAAATTTCGACCTTGAAGAATATGACATAAATAATACTCTTAAAAACTAAAGCAATGCATAACAGTTGTAATACTATGCTAAAATATGGTTATAAACATAACCTTGAAGCTATGTACAGTTAAATGTCTGTTAACAGTTCCTGCGGAACAGCTATACGTATCAACTCTGTTAGCTGATTTAGCTTTGTTATGAAATACAATAATATACAAGCAATAATAACAGGATTAATATTACCTTAATGTCCACCTATAAGATAATATGTACACTATGAACACCATTGACGAGAAACGTTCAATGTTCAGCATCTGTTCTATCTTCCAACACTGGGGGAAAGTCACTTTAAAGAACGCTTGCTAGGTCTATGGCTAGCTTCTATTTACAGTTTAGTTTGATTTCTTGCAAATATGAATGACTGGAAAGTAGTAGGTTGATATGGTATGCAATTATTGCATATGGCATGACATGAATGCCTTGTGAATGCGGCTTCTTGGTACACGCATGAATGATTATTAAATGTGCTATGCCTATGCAGGTAGCATAGGTAAGCTGAAATCCGCGTATGGGATGTAGCCTTGTGATAACTTGAGTAAATTGGCAGACTAGTGCCGTTTAATCCTTATATGAGAATAACGCATGAGTAGGTATGCAGACTAGTGCAGAGTAATCCTTATATTAGAATAAGGCAAGAGTATAGCAACCCAGTGGTATACTCGTGATAAAGAATGTTGAAAATCCCATAGGCAAGGCCATTGGGGACCGTACTGCGCATGGTACAGCCTTTGAGAATTAGAGATCAGTGGGTCTCCATAATGGCAGTCAGAATGCCGAAAAATACCTTTTTGTAGGCTTAGTACTAGAGATCAGTGGGTCTCCATAATGGCAGTTAAGATGCCGATAAATACCTTTTTGACGGCTTTGTGAGAATGTGATTGTAAACATGTGCGTTTACTTACTTGAGATTCCGAGGCTAGGTTCGATTGAGTGTGGTTCGAGACAGGGCTAGATTGTGGAACTCCCATGGATGAGACCAATTGGGACGCCATTGCACGGCGTGAGACCCGTGAGAATAACGGCAGTAAGTTGCCGATAAATACCTTGTTGTAGGCTTGATATGACGATGATTATGCCAGGATATCACTATATCACTTGAGTAACGAATTAGAGAGATTATGAGGTCTCAAAACGTGAAAACTGACCGACATGGCGGCTTGCGCGCCATGTCGGCAGGAGCAGCGCCTTAGAGCGACTTACATGGTCGAGGTTCAAGAAACTACTTCGTACTTCCTACTGAATTCTAGAACGTGGGAACTAGCGAACTGGAGCAACTTGAAGAAGTTGTTACCGCCCTTTCTGGTGGGAGAAGATGCACCGCTTCGGGCATGGAAAGGGCAATAATGTAAATACAGAGATATTGTGCAAAAACTTAACATGACCGGTTGTCTAAATTAATATTTTGAAATTTAATACAAATCCGGTGTAAATCTGCTGACTAGTTTTCATGAAATTTGATTTTTAAAGATCTGAATTTTAGGGAATTTTAAGTTTGGTAAAGTGGCTATCCTGGAGGATACTCTGTGATTGGTCGACTCGGTCGCCGGGGTATAGCGGGAAACGCTATGATTGGTCAGAGTTACAGATGGCGCTAGTAATACCGCCCGGATAAGCATTTAAAGATCCTTTACAGGCGTAGCCGACTATATCAAAATCGGCCTCTCCTATTGGTCGACCCATCTCGTATTACAATATGTCTTCGTGATGCAATCAATTTGTCGCAAGAGCTCTCGTGGTGTAGAGGTTTAGACAGTTGGGTCCGACCTGGACGGCAGGGGTTCGAACTCCGTTGCTTTTTTTCATTATTTTTTAAAGATTTATGTTTCTAAACAGTTTTTTTCTTGATTTTGGGGATGTCTTGGGTTAGCACCTGGTTAGTTTCCTTTTCTTGAGCCCCCGTAGCGAGCGGAGGGCCATGCGGATCGACCAATAGGAGAGGCCGATTTTGATATAGCCGACTACGCCTGTAAAGGATCTTTAAATGCCCCGAATAAAGCGGGAAGCGCTATGATTGGTCGGAGGCCTTTTGAAGACGCTTAACTTTTAGCTTTCTAGACTGTCTTGCGCAGTGGATAAACGTGGTAAACAAGCGATGGCGTTAGTAGTATCGCCAAGGTTTTAATTTGTTTGGAATGCGAGGACAGTGGCGTGGAATGTTAAATTGTACAAAACTAAATCGTTAGATTTGAAGACGTGTTCAAAAATGTTTTTTGAACAACATAATTGCGTTAAAGTACATAAACAGATAATTACCTGGCTTGAAATGTCCGACCGCGGTTATATTTCACATACAAAATTAAGTCACCGTACCTACTTCGGCAGATCTATTTGTACTGACGGCTTCAAACTCTATTAAAGTAAAGCAATCATGGGCATTTTAAGATCATTTACAGGCGTAGACGACTATATCAAAATCGGCCTCTCCTATTGGTCGATCCGCATGGCCCCCCGCTCGCTACATACCCAAAATCAACAAAAAAACTGTTTAGAAACATAATCTTAAAAAAAAATTAAAAAAAGCAACGGGGCGGGTTTGAACCCCAGGTGGGACCCAACTATCTAAACATCTCGACCACGAGAGCTCTTGCGACAAATTGATTGCATCACGAAGACATATTGTAATACGAGATGGATCGACCAATAGGAGAGGCCGATTTTGATATAGTCGTCTACGCCTGTACAGGATCTTAAAACGCAAATCATGGGCACTGTAAGGAATGTAATTGACTCAATAACGAATAGATGTCGTTAGTGTTATATTTTTAAATGTGAAAACCCGTTTTGCCCGCCTACCCTGTTTTGCCCGACTTTCCCCTATGTACAGAGTGGCTCTAGTCGATGTATGGGCACGGCACATATAACAACCAGCAATATCACATCTTCTTTTTTCGCATCTGCGCAAGTCTGCGCGCAAGATATCCCTTGGTAGGAAATCCGTCAAACAGCCGCCAGCGGCGTTGTGTTTTTACGACTGGTTTATTTTATTGCTATTGGAGTTAAATCGAAACCATAGGCGTGCATTTGTCAAATAATTGACATTGTGAGAGACGAACGTTGTTTATGACATTGTGTAATGCAAAAAGCCATAGTGTTTAAGCAATAAGAACTTGTACAAACCAGAGATATTCTTCCAAGAAGAATTTCTTTAGATTTCCTGCTCATACAACAAGGTATAGATATATTTCATAACCCATTGATATTTGAAATTTTATATTACGGCTCTGTTAAAGGAAAATCGTACTTATATATATTTCAAATCCAGCCCTGACTTTTCCTACCCAACTGACATTAGCAAGGTCAAATTTACTTTTTCGCCTGACAGGTCGAGTAATATTGCTGGTTGTTATATGTGCCGTGGTATGGGGATCTCGAACACCTTAAGAGATACAATTTCGGTCAAATTAGGGCAAAGTTGTACATTTAGGTGTCTAACAATATGCAATTTAGAAAGTATTAAAATTCCCAGTACTTCCGGAGATATCCGGAAAAAAACGAAATTTTGAAAAATCGTTTAATTTTTTTCCTGGTCTTATTTAAAAACGGATTTCAAATTGAATTGCCATTTTTTCCACTCTATCCAATGGTGGTATTGAGCTTAAAATCCGACGTTTCGTCTTCAAGGGGTCATCATCAACTTTCTTCTATTAAATACGAACTCTAGTTTTTTTATCGTTTTCAAATGATATTGGCGTTATCCATCCATATGAATATGGATTAATTTTTTTTATTCTTTTTTTTTTAATTATTTACTTTGCTTTGGCGTAATTTTGAATAGTTTAGGTTAATTACATTTAATTAAAGTTCTGTATTTAAAAAAATGTTTTGACCCTTTGACGACGGAACGTCGGATTCTAAACCCCTCACCAACTATTTTTTTAAATACGAATTCTAATTAAATTTAATTCACTCAAACTATTCAAAATTGCGCCAAAGATAAATAATAAAAAAAGAATAAAAACAATTTTAAACAATAAAAAAAATTAATATTCTCTAATATATTAATAACGCCAATGTCATCTGAAAAACGACAAAAAAAAACTAAAGTTCGTATTTAAAAAATAGTGACAACGCAAAAGTGCAATTCAATTTGAAATTCGTTTTTAAATAAACCCAGGTATTTTTCCGGATATCTCCGAAAATACTCGGAATTTTTCAACTTTCTATGCACTGTAACGGCGCCCTTTACTTACTTTTTGCGACCTCCTGTATTTCGGTTTTCTCGGGCGCCACCCCTTTGATATTTACAGCGACAAAGGGGATCGCTGTTCGCCTATCGGGTAGCCTTTAGACAGTGGAGAAACGGTTGTCCAAGGTTCGGTTTTTAAATACTCTGAATCGGTCCCTGGTAAATGAAACACTGCGTGTAAACAAAATAATGGTCGTGTTTATCCGACAGTAAGTATAAACCTAACTTTCTTATAGCTAAAAGTATCAGACAACTTATTCTAAGCGACCCAACCCGGTAATACGTAAGAAAACTCAAAACGGTAGCAAAAGAATCGAAATCTCTAATCGCGCGGTAGACTGTAGCGGTGCGGAAGCCCCACGGTAAGAGCCATGACACACACAGCGGTTTTTGACGAATCGGCTGCTGAGTCGGCGACCATGACACACACAGCTGTTCTTGCCGCGGCGCGGCGCATGCACCAGATGACGTGCCGAGGCGGCTAACAAGCAGCGACGCGTCAATCGCCGCCGTGTGTGTTTTTCCCCATTTACAAAGTATATGATACGCGCCGAGTCGGCATCCGACTCGGCAGCCGATTCAGCAAAAACCGCTGTGTGTGTCATGGCTCTAAGTATGTTAGCAATTACGTTAAACGGTAGCGGTACGGAAGCCCTACGGTAAATATGGCAGTAAACACGGTAAACGGTAGCGGTACGGAAGCCCTACGGTAAATATGGCAGTAAATACGGTAAATGGTAGCGATACGGAAGCCCTACGGTAAGTGCGGTAGTAGATACGGTGAACTGTAGCGGTCCAGAAGCCCTACGGTACGTGTGGCAGTAGATACGGTAAGGAAGCCCTACGGTAAATACGGTATACGGTTCTCAATAGCTCCAGCTCTATGACACGGTCGGTACAGCAGAACGGTTCCCTAACTCGGACGTGAAGCCTGGATGGACTTAGTTTGAAAGGATACTCAGCCGGGATTACTCCACTTGCCAAGCCAGGATGGCCGGGATTACTCCGCTTGCCAATAGGGGAGCCGGGATTACTACGGGAGGATGGCCGGGATTACTCCGCTTGCCAACCGGGATTGCCAAGCAGGGATGGCTGGGGTTACTCCACTTGCCAATAGGGATGGTCGGGATTACTCCACTTGCCAAGGCAGGATGGCCGGGATTACTCCGCTTGCCAATAGGGGAGCCGGGAATACTACGGTAGGCCGGGATTACTCCGCTTGCCAAGACAGGATGGCCGGGATTACTCCGCTTACCAGGGCAGGATGGCCGGGATTACTCCACTTGCCACTAGGGAATGGATCATGGACCAGGAATACGGTACGACGGATATTTACCTGCTCGGTCGGTCGGTCCTTCCCGGTTTGTCTGGAGCTGTCTCCTACTGGTGGGGTATGCTGCTTGCTCGGTGCTAGACTACCTGTCGACTGCCGACTGACTCGACTCCGGACTGACTGCCCGTTCTACTGCGGTACATCTGGTTTTATATGATGAGGCCTGCGCGGTACTCAGAACTTGCGAAGTGGGCTCGCCGCCACCGGTACGGTGCGTCCTACTGATACTAGGAAAACCTTGGGTAAATTGCGGAAAGTGTTTTCC
>MU182766.1:57021-89337 GCA_016904865.1 Pissodes strobi
CTAATAAATGTGCGAAAAATGCCGCAGACAGCGCCCCCTACATTGTACATTAAAATTTGACAAAAAAATCAATTTCTCGTCCTAAAAAAACCCTTATTGCAAAATTTTGTGAAAAAACATTAGTTTTTCTCAAAGTTATTAGAGGAAAACAAAAATTAAATTTTATCTTTAACACCCCGTATCTCAGTTAATATCAACTTTCGGATATAGGTAAGTATGACTAAATCCTAATATTTTTTCGTAAGGAGTTTGTGGGTTTTCCATGTACCATTAATTAGCGGACACCCTGTATGCGGCGGTTACATTGGATAAGAATTCGTACGAAAATGTGTTCGTAAGAATTCATACGAATCAGTTATGACGAATTCTTACAACGTGGGTGGTTACACTGCTCGGTTTCATTTATACGAATACAGTACGAATATTAACTTATTATAAAGTCATAATGGACTCTATCTCAGAGTTTCATTTTTTGGGAACATCACCATCTTTCATTGAAAAAATAGAAGCACATGGGTTGATTTGTGTGGAATTTCACTTACTATCAAACATGGAAACAATTTGTAAAATGTACCTAAATCATAGTTATTTTATGTTAAACATGAAAATTGTTGTGAAATAAATATATTTTGTACTTATTTTTTGCTGAACATGGTAAGTACCCAAATGGGTATACCTACCTCTTAGTTTCATTCCAGCCGCTACTTTACATAACTTTTTATTTAACTCTCTATTATGGTATTGTTTGCTTTTCTGATCCTATAGGGATCTATCTTAGTTCGTGAACCAAAGTAATCAGTACTTTGCAATCCATGTCACTTAAAGCCCAACGAATCCAGTTAGTCGTACGAACAACTACCCAAAAAACAAAATATTTTGGTCGCATTGAAAACACGTACGAACTCACACGAATTCGTAAGAAATAATCGTAAGCAATATAACCACAAATATGTCAATATATGCATTTGTTTCCTTCTGACCACTTCTTACGAATTCGCATGAATTCGTACGAGCAAATTTTCGTACGAATTCTTATCCAATGTAACCGCCGCCTAAATCGCTAATCCAAACCAAAAATTGAAGCCACAACTAAAAGACGGAGCTATTTAAAACTCGCATAAGTCGGTCTTTGTCATTCAGTAAGTTCATACTGCGCAATCGTTACAAACGCTCTGTGATTAGTTGAAAATATATGTAACAGCCAATAAAGTTATCCCTCTGATTGGCGGTAGTTTATTGGATTTAAATTATTGCCGCTTGCAGAGGTTATTTTTTAAAGCGGATATGCTTATTAGCTGTTTATTTTCAAAGCACAAACACTCTAAAAAAGTCTAAAAACAGTTTTAAATTGAAATTACAATTTAATGTGCACAAGATACGATACGAATCACACGACACAATAAAACACAGATGGATCGATAAACGGAACACGGGTCGGGGCACGGCCACCTATACGACAACCAAATTGATGGTAGAGATGGGAAATACCGTTCCTCTGCGATACCGTTCCAAATGATACCGCGACAGAAAAATACCGCGACAAAATACCCTACGCTTGTGAATTTTATAACTGGCACCGTGAGCCTCCGTACCCTCGGTTACTATGCTAGGGCTGCTGGTATTTTCGGGAACGGCTAAATCTTGAGGGTTTGGAACTAGAACGAAAAAAGAAAATGTAAATAACGGATTGTGGAAACATGACTGATGATGCTTTATTCAATTGATGAGTATTAATTTCATTTGTTTTGTGTTTTTGGTCTTGGTTGTTTTTATTGTTACAAAGCTGTGTTAATAAATGTTAGAATATTATTACTATCGTTCCTGGTGGTCAGAAATATAGGATTTAGAAATTCAAATTTCTCAATGAAAATTGATTTTTACTAGCTACTGATTTGACTGCTAAATTGTGGAAAGTTTTTGCCAGGGTAAGTAGCGTGACTAGCTGTAAAAATGAATTTTCGTTCGTCGAGAAATGATTTTAAATAATAATTTTACAAATGAGTGACAAATAAAATATTATTGGCGTTTAGCGCAAACTGATAACTTGATAACTGTCAGTATATTTTGGTAAGCTTTAAACGATTTCCTGGCTAAACGGTATGCTGTGGGTGATAATGAAATTTCACTTTAGTTACATTTCTTTTAGGAAGGGTTTGGTAATAACGATTAAAAGCAACAAATTGCTCCGTGATAAAAGGGTACCTACCGTCTATGTTTCTTATAATAAATAGGTACAATTATCGAGGTGCATTGTTCCAATTGCTACATGCGTTTCATGTGAGAGAATGTTTTAATAATCCTGACCTATTATTTCTGATAGAAGGTTAAGTTCCTCTAAAGTTAAACAGATATTATTTTAAAACACTAACCAGGAATATTAAGCGGTTTTTATTCTGTGTTTTTGTTATGCGAATTTTATTTTATTACCAAAGAAATAATAAGGTTCCTAAAATATAAATATAGTTCCTTTTATATCAAACTTAAAGATTCTATAAATAATATTAATTATTGGTAAGAGAACGTGTTGTTTCGTTTACGTTGTATAAAATTTTTTGTAAGATTATTATGGTTATCTTTTCATACAATAATTTTATTTATAATAAAATGTGTTCTGTGTTTCCTATCATATGTTAATTTATTTACCTACACCTATTATTACTAGGAAAAATTTAAATTCCATACAATAAAACGTGATTTGATATCAGTGAAAATCGGTATTAATTAAAAAATAATCCATTCATATTAATTTTTACCGCGACAGAAATAATACAGCGGCCAAGTATCTTTTGCCTAATAATCAGCTCTCCGTTCACGGTAAAAATCTCGCGATGCTTCACTATATACTGAAAGGCGACGCGGACGATATGTAACCGTAACCCACGGTCACTTTCGTGACCGTAACCGTGTACATGGAACAGCGACAACGGCGCTCCTCGCTCCTGCTTCACATACCCTCTTGCGATATCAAGGCAGTTCTAATGTAACCGGTTCTTTCGGCGTGGAGCGCGATGCCGCGACGGTATTAAAAAATACCGCGACAAAGTAACAGTTCCACAGATACCGTCACACCACTAATTGATGGTCGATTTATTTGTTTACATTAATATTTTTCAGTCAGTTTTTTCAATTATTTTATAACGTGTAGATATTATAATTATATTTCGAAACGGTTTCTTGTGGGAGATTCCATGTAAGCTACCTAGATGTACTTCATATTTAAGTAAAGTTGATGAAGAGAATGTCCACACTAAACGCAGAAAGACCAGATTGAATGTTGAGAAATGGAAGGGGCTATTGCCTCGGCTATGGCTGAAAGTTTGGATAGAGCAACTACTTACAACGAAATGAAGCAATATCTTTTACTGCGCTACATGAAGCTGATATCAAAATTAATGAACTCGAGGATGGATAGTTGAAAGGAAAAGGAAACTTGTGTCCTTTTTCTATTTAAAAGAACCAGCTGAAGGGTACCCAAGTGTGCAAATGTCTGTGTTTCTGTCAGGTCAGAAGACTTGAAGTGTTTGTGGGAAATTTGTTCATTAAAAAAACATTGTGTTCGGACAAGTCTGATATAAAACTATCAGTACGTGCGGGTTGAGTATATTAAGTACTTTAGATAAAGTGCTTCATGAAGCCAAAATATTTTTGATTGGCAATAAAAATGAAGATGATATAACATCAACCATAGAACTGTAACTTTACTAACTATTGTATTTTGTAATTGTATGTGTATTTGGGCAACCCTTGGTCTGTTGTGGCTCACATCTGTAGATTCCACTAGGCCAGAGGCTTAATCCCTTTCATGTAATCGAAAGCTGTCTGGGGGTGGAGAGTTTGTCTAGTTCTTTCCATTGCCAGACAGCATAAAACATGCTCCATTGTTTCTTTGCCCTCCAAGCACAAGCGGCATCCCGTTTCTTCGGAAAGCCATATATCTTGTTCATGTGGCGAACTAACTAGATAAGCACTTGTATTTTTACTAAAATGGCTTGCATGAAGATTAGAATTCAACAGTGTCTGTCTAGAACAGCTAGTAAAATTGAACTGCTTCGAAACCTTCGGTTTGCTTTTATTGTTGCAATACTTATTGGTTCATACAACTGCTTTGCATTTTATTCACAGTACTTATACAACATAGAAAAATCACTGCTTTTTGTATTTATATATGTGATATTTGTTTTACTTAACATGACTTAAGCTAATTAATCATTTTTTTTAACATGTATTCTGTTATTGCTAGTTAAAAAGATTGTGCTTGAGTAGGTACTGAATAGGTGAACTAACTAAAAAACCATACATATATACCTTTTATTTTTACTTGAATACTTATATGTAAAATACTGCCTTTTGCAACTGCTTTGATCTTGGGCTACATATTTCATTTAACTGTAATCACATTTGTTATTACCTAATCACATAGTTTATATTATTAATACATACATATTATCAAAAATGGAAATTATAAGCCAACAAGCATAATACAAAGCAATTATGTTATTCAGATATTCCGTTCATCTACTACTCGTAACTTTAGTTTATCCCTATCTTTGATATGATTTTTATTTCATGTCTATATTTCTCATATTTATTTTTATAATTAATAAACTTGTGTCCAGTTTTACCATATTGTCTTATTTTAAGATTAATAGGGAAGCACTAGGTAGTAGAAGGGCAAGATTTGCTGCTTCACGGCCTTGTATAGGTGGCCGTGGTCGGGGTTGGCCTCGGCCAGTTTAATGCGCGACAAACGGACCAATAAGAACGTTCCATACAGAGCGTGCGCACAAACAACTTCCTGAACGACAAAGATAGACTTATGCAAAATTGATATTCCCGTCTTTTAGTGTTGACTTCATTTTCCACTCATTGTCCAAATGACGGTTTAGCAGTATATTTCTTTTTAAGTATATGGTTTCATCCGCAGCGGCAGCCATTTTGAAATAATTGAAATAGCAAATGGTGAGCTATACAAAAAAAAAATTACGGACATCAATCGGTAGTTTTATTGGTATACAAAAGTTGTATAACAGTAAATAGTCCGCAGTTTAGCTAGTTGATTACCATTGTGCTATGAAATATTTGATTTGTCATTATACAATTGTTGTATAATTTGCTTTATATACACTTGTATAACCAGAGTAGTATTATTGTTCATTTGCGGTTAATTTATCTTGTATAGACACTATATTTCTTAATCTAATATAACGAGTTTTATTGGCATAATTTCAACGTGATTCTAAACTATAACAAAATTTGCATATGCGGTATGTAACGTTATATAATGGTAAATCAACGCCGTCCAAAACAAAAATTGATTTGGGCAATTTTTCTCAGTGCAAAACGTGAAAACTGGCCGACATGGCGGCTTGCGCGCCATCTCGGTAGGAGCAGCGCCTTAGAGCGACTTACACGGTCGAGAGGTTCAAGAAACTACTCCGTACTTCCTACAGTCCTACTGAATTCTAGAACGTGGGAACTAGAGCAACTTGAAGAAGTTGTTACCGCCCCTTCTGGTGGGAGAAGATGCACCGCTTCGGGCATGGAAAGGGCAATAATGCAAATACAGAGATATTGTGTAAAAACTTAACATGATCATCGGTTGTCTAAATTAATATTATGAATTTTAATACAAATCCGGTTGAAATCTGCTGACTAGTTTTCATGAAATTCGATTATTAAAGATCTGAATTTTAGGTTTGGTGAAGTGGCTATCCTGGAGGATACTCTGTGATTGGTCGACTCGGTCGCCGGGGTATAGCGGGAAACACTATGATTGGCCAGATGAGTTTAGGATACGCGGCCGGCTTCAGATGAGTAAAGCTGATTACAACAGATGGCGCTAGTAATACCGCCCGGATAAGCATTTAAAGATCCTTCACCTGGTTAGTTTCCTTTTCTTGAGCCCCCGAAGCGAGCGGAGGGCCATGCGGATCGACCAATAGGAGAGGCCGATTTTGATATAGCCGACTACCCTGTAAAGGATCTTTAAATGCCCCGCATAAAGCGGGAAGCGCTATGATTGGTCGGAGGCTTTTTGAGGACGCTTAACTTTCAGCTTTCTAGACTGTCTTGCGCAGTGGATAAACGTGGTAAACAAGAGATGGCGTTAGTAGTATCGCCAAAGTTTTAATTTGTTTGAAATGCGAGGACAGTGGCGTGGAATGTTAAATTGTACAAAACTAAATCGTTAGATTTGAAGACGCGTTAAAGTACATAAACAGATAATTCCTATTGGTCGATCCGCATGGCCCCCCGCTCGCTACATACCCAAAATCAACAAAAAAACTGTTTAGAAACATCATATGGGTACTGTAAGGAATGTAATTGACTCAATAACGAATAGATGTCGTTAGTGTTATATTTTTAAATGTGAAAACCCGTTTTGCCCGACTTTCCCCTATGTACAGAGTGGCTCTAGTCTATGTATGGGGATCTCGAACACCTTAAGAGATACAGTTTCGGTCAAATTATTGCAAAGTTGTACATTGAGGTGTCTAACAATATGCAATTTAGAAAGTATTAAAATTCCCAGTACTTCCGGAGATATCCGGAAAAAACCGAAATTTTGAAAATCGTTTAATTTTCTTCCTGGTCTTATTTAAAAACGGATTTCAAATTGAATGGCCATTTTTTCCACTCTATCCAATGGTGGTATTGAGCTTAAAATCCGACGTTTCGTCTTCAAGGGGTCATCATCAACTTTCTTCTATAAAATATGAACTCTAGTTTCTTTATCGTTTTCAAATGATACTGGCGTTATCCATCCATATGAATATGGATTAATTTTTTTTATTCTTTTTTTTTTAATTATTTACTTTGCTTTGGCATAATTTTGAATAGTTTAGGTTAATTACATTTAATTAAAATTCTGTATTTAAAAAAAAATTTTGACCCTTTGACGACGGAACGTCGGATTCTAAACCCCTCACTAACTTTTTTTTTAAATACGAATTCTAATTAAACTTAATTCACTCAAACTATTCAAAATTGCGCCAAAGATACATAATTAAAAAAGAATAAAAACGTTTTTAAACAATAAAAAAAATTAAAATGCTCTAATATATTAATAAGGCCAATGTCATCTGAAAAACGATAAAAAACAACTAAAGTTCGTATTTAAAAAATAGTGACAACGCCAAAGTGCAATTCAATTTGAAATTCGTTTTTAAATAAACCCAGTTTTTTTTCCGGATATCTCCGAAAATACTCGGATTTTTTCAACTTTCTATGCACCTGAAATGCGCAATTTTGCCCTAATTTGACCGACACTGTTTTCGAGATCCCCGACACGGTTTTCGAGATCCCCATACATAGACTGGACTTCGAGCCACACTGTACATTACATATTTGACAAATAAATTTTTTAGCTTTTTTTTGAAGCAGAGGTGTGCGTCTCATGAATCCATTGCAAAAACTGCTAAATTAAAAAAAAACACTTTGCTCATCTGAAATGGTACATTAAATTCACAGCGAATCATAGAACAAATCAAAATTAATCACATGATATATCAGCATCGTGATCCCAAACAATTGGTTCAATGCTGATCAAAAGGAAATACAAGGGTGACGGCATTTAAATTTAATCTGCAGGCAATTTGAACAGTACGGACATATAAGAAAACATTGCTTCAAGGGGCGGTAGTTCAATGATCCTGGAGCCAAGCAGGTGTACATGAAGGAAAAGCATACTCGTTATCCACACACATTTCACACGTTCTGCTATATTTTCCCTGGAGAAAAATGGATTATTTTTACTGATATTACACAAATATTCCAGGCAAAATTATGGCGTAGAAAACTTTCCAGTGTGTCCGTTTTAGAAAAACACAATACAATCAGGGGTTGAAATCGTCGATCATCCGTATTCTTCTAACTTAAATTAACCGAAATTGGCCATTGCCTAGCTAGAGCTAATTTTGACTTTTTGGGCTTAACTAATTATGTGGAATAAAGTCGGTGATATTACTTGGCAATGAGCCGGACAAACACCATCATCTGATATGATTGATCTACTAGTATTTTCAACAAACAAGGATGTTCAAAAAGAAAACAAACTGAATAAATTTCGAAAAACTATATTTATTCCTCACACTTTTCCACTTAACTTAGCGTGTATTATTATATTAACGTCTCACTAGCAGTCTAACGGTTAAAACATCAAAAAATCAATAATAATTCTCTTTTTCTTTCAATCTTTCGCAAATAAGTATTCCAATCAGCTTCATGACTTCACAGCGTTAGAGACGATTCACGGCAAGCATGTCTTTCATTTAACATACCTCATTAGACAAAAAAAAACCATAGTGGCTAAGGCCATGAAGAAATTAAACCATCTGTACTTTCAACTATGGCATTAACCTCTAAGCCTCTAATGGACATCTTCTTTACGCGCAATTCAGGCCGTAACTACTGCAGTGATATAGCACTTCCCAAAAATCGTCTCTGCCGCTGGGTTCCGCAAAATTTAAAACAAATTCTAAAAAAACTATACACATGATCACATTGATAATAATATAAATATCACAATATAGGGGCGAGTCTATTTCAGCCTCGCCCCCTTGTTGTTTTTCCATCTCTAATCTGATCAACCAATCGGGTCGACGCCTCTTAAACAAAGCAACGTTGCCCACGTCTCTTCGATAAATTCAAAGTTTCAACTTCTTAAGTAGTCTAACAACAGCGTGCTACTAAAGTGCATATATATGGGTACCACTAACCGTTAATACGTTGAAAAACGTACTATTTTTGACGAATTGCCTTATTCTTGCAATTTTTGGCTTATTGTCAAATTCCATAAGTTTTATTACAAAGATATACACGTTCACTGAGATACCATTTACATATATCTGGTACCCTTCATTACCCGATTTTATCAGTTGAATCTACTAATTTGCAGATAATTTTTACAAATATACTATGGTAAATTCTGGAAATTATTTTCTAGCAGCTAGCTGGATTGAATCTTGCGACGGATAATCAAGATTTGCCTCTTTCTAGTGAATTCTCGATTGGGATTTTTATTACCGAATCATCTTAAGAAAAATCCCAATCGAAAGTTCACTAGAAAGAGACGGTTCTGGTGAAAACGGCGACAGCGAAAGTTACTCAAAAGATCCATTTGTCGACACTGGCTCTAGTTTAGATCCAGATTATAACCCAAGCCCAGCTTCAAGTAGCTGAGTTGAAGAGTCATTCGCTTCCAATAAGGTTGAAATTCAAATGTAAGACTGTGTATGAAATTTTAAATAAAGCTGGATCATATTTGGGTAATCAATTTAATTCACCACGTTAATTTACATTTGTCTATCGTTTTTTTGCAGAAGATATTCAGAAGCATATGGATAATGCTCTGAACGTGTATGAACAAAGAAACTTGGTTTGATATGCTTCGGACCGCCCAACTAAGGGCATTTGACTTCAGTCATAGTCCACCACTGTTCCATTTTACCCCTCTCAATTCACGTAGTTCTATACTGATGCATCTAAGAACTCGTGGTATATAGTCCATATAACAAACTGAAAGGAAGGCTGGCTCAGTGTCTCTATATTTTTGACCCTTCAAGGCGTCGAGCACGTAAAGTGAGATGAATCTTGGCCGACACAAATAGAAAAGGTTCCACGGGAACATCCGGTTCCCCCGGCCTGGAGGGGAGAAACAACGGTCACTGAACGAGAGCCACGTGTTCACCCAAAATGGCGACAAAGGAGCCGCTACAAAACGTGTGTTGACTCGACCAAGACGGCGCGGAAGTTCATGAAGAGGTTATGCGCTTAATAGTGTTGGAAACAAATAGGTATGCTCTGCTATCGATAACTGCTGGAACTTGAAGGAGTGGAGGTATCCCAAAAAAAACTTATTAAGCGCGGTATTAAAAAAAAAAACAAAGTGGTAGAAGCACATAATGGAAGAGGCATAAAAAAATATAGTGGCAAGACGAAAGGCCCATAATTATGATATCTAATGAAAAATACCATGATATCAGCCTGAAAGATAGACCTTTGGAGCTAGTGCTTAGCAAAGCTGCAAAAATAACCAGAAACTGCATGCAGTTTAGTGCAATGGCACTAGTGCAATGGCACTAGCGCCATTGCACTAAACTATTTCCTTTCAAGCAGAGCCCAGTGAGAAAACGGCGTCGAAAGTGTGGGCCATAGATACCCGGATCGTGCCTGGTACCCTCGCACGTATGTGTCCCGCATTATTGAACCAGTACGGTAGTGAACGTGTGTATAAATGTATCGTCTCGTTGGACAGCTAATAATATATTGCAATAAAATATTCGATATAAAATGTATCCAATTAAAAAGATCTTCATTTGAAATGTTCACAAAGTCGGTAAACACTTCGCGCCTACTCTGAGCGTAGGGTATCGTATTCGCCTGAGATGAATCGCGGCAACGTTGCCAAGTTTTGCTATATCACAGTTGGATACGAAGCGTATCGATACGACCTAACTTAACTACTCGATAATCTACAGAGCGCACCAATATTTTTTTTCGTGTAATGCTCCGTAGATCCAAACCATGCGATACAAACCTAAAATATTGAACGAAAAAAATGGTGTTTCTTTTGCTATATTCTAAATTAAAAAAAAAACTAAGTTTGTACTAATGAGTGAATTAAACTTTAAAAAAAAATATTAATAATAATTTAAGAGCAGTCTATTGGTCGAGTAACATACGACAGGATTTCAAAAAGTTTAACTGGGTGTGAGAAATCATCAAAAGAAATTACTGGTCGTCATATTTGGTGATCATTGGAAGTACAAATTGTCTAAAAAGATGGTTTAAAGGCATATTCAAAATATATTCAATAATTTATAGATCACTGAATATGCAGGAAGTCTACCAGCTAGAGCTTGAAAATGTTTCAGATGACAGTGTTGGTACCCGTTTTCAGATTATATTTTAAATAAATGATTTGAAAAACTCCATTATAAGAAAATTGTCAACAAGTCTTTTTAGAAAGGAAGCGTGTCATCTGTCCAATAACTGCTCTTGAAAAAATAATAAGACAGAAAAATAGGTATAAGATATAGAAATAGTAAAATCCTTGACTTCTTCTTTTTCAAAATTGTGTTTCTTATCTTTTCCAACGGTCAGTCCAAACCGCCCCGAAAACTAAACTCTGTCCACAATGACACTCCGATAAAACAAAAATGAGATCAACACTTATTCATATAAAAACCAACTTCATTAGAACAAGGCAAACGTGCACACTGAAACGGACGGTTTGGGACCATAATATATCGATCGATTGGATTCACTATGCAGGGTGAACTATAGAAATTTATCGTTTTTCTTGAATTGAAACCTTTGCACATGCGCATCATTGTTTAACTTACACGTCGTCAGAAGTTTAAGTTTACACAGTGCTGATCAACTTATTCCCCGTATCAAATTGCATAATTATGACATCGTTCTGACCAATAAGTTCAGATTATTGTTTATGCGACAAGTTTTAAGCGATAAACGTATTTTCGCCTCATATCAGCCCAATGCCTCCATGTGATGATAAATAAGTTAAATGATTTTATTTTTTATTATCATTTGAGCGAGTTTACTTTGAAAAATATTTCGATAATTGGATACTGAGGGAGACACAGCTCTTCTGGGATAACCTGACATTGACTTTACGATCATATATAATACTAGCGAACCGTTACCAATCTAATTTTCAAATATCAAAAACTCAGGAGCAATAAAGTGGAGAAAAGCAGGAAAGACTGTTATTGTATGTTATGTAATGTCAAACGGTAATATCATCAGGGTCCTTAGCTAGTATTTTAAAATTTACATAATTAGAGAGCATTTGGGCAGGAAATACAGAGATTAAATACTTGAGGGGTCCCTCATTCTTGACCACAAATAAATGGGCATGCAAAGCCTTGGTAGGCAAGATGCATTGGCTATAAACCCGGGTGAAAATACCAACAATAACATTTCTGGCTTGGTGGCACAACGTCTACTGCAACCATGGAGATGCTCCTGAAACTCTATCCACTGCATCTGGTAATGAAAGCGGAGGTCTTCCTGGCGTCACAGGTTAAAAATCAGCAATCCAAGGTGGCAGATGGAGAGACCCGTAGAAAACACTGAGATCTTTTTTAAAAAGGACAGGGATCATGCACTCAGAGAGGAAAAGGATCACCCTTGATTTCAACAAACCTATCAGAATTATCATTTCAAAAAGGGAAATAAGAAACGGCAAAGGAACTGTCTGGTATACTAAGGCAAAGACAGAGATCAGTACTGAACGAAAGTGTGTTGACTTGACAACCGGGGATGGAGCATGTAACCTTACGGTATCTTAATTATAGCCATTATAGCGCGCAGATAATAATGGATGATACATAAATATACAGACCCATATTCTTATTGATAACCAGGCGGCATTAAATACAGTTAACTCCGGGGTCATGGAGAAATGCCTTCAACATAATAGGGTGCCTGGACACCAAGGAATGGAAGGAAATTAAGCTGCTGACAAGCCTGCAAAAAGGAAAGCAATTTAGGGATCCAGATAAGAACGAATCCGACAAACTTCTGCAATTATTAAGCAGAAAGAAGCATAGAATGGTTACAGGACTTCGCAAGGGCCTCAGGAACATGGCAATAATTAAGAAACGGCAAAAGAACTCTCTGGTATACTAAGGCAAAGACAGAGATCAGTACTAAACGAGAGTGTGTTGACTTGACAGCCGGGGATGGAGCATTCTGTAACTTTACAATATCTTAAGGCAGAGGTATAAGAACAATAATTATGACTTAGCGCGCAGATAATAATGAGATGATACATAAATATTCAGATCTATATTCTTATTGATAACCAGGCGGCATTAAATACAGTTAACTCCGGGGTCATGGGGAAATGCCTTCGAAGTCTGATAGAAGATAAGAAATTGAAGGAAAGTAAGCTGCTGACAGGCTTGCAAAAAGGAAAGCAGTTTAGGGATCCAGATAAGAACGAATCCGACATACTTCTGCAATTAATAAACAGAAAGAAGCATAGAATGGTCGCAGAGCTTCTCAAGGGCCTCAGGAAGAAGGCAAAATTTAAGAAATGGCAAAGGAACTATCTGGTATACCAAGGCAAAGACAGAGATTGGTACTGAATGAGAGTGTGTTGATTTGACAACCGGGGATGGAGCATTCTGTAACCTTCCAGTATCTTAAGGCAATTATGCCTTAGCGCGCAGATAATAATGAGATGATTCATAAATATACAGATCCATATTTTTATTGATAAGCAGGCGGCAGTAAATACAGTTAACTCCGGGGTCATGGAGAAATGCCTTCAAAGTCTGACAGAAGATAATAGGTTGTCTGGATACCAAGAAATGGAAGGAAATTAGCCACTGACAGGCTTGCAAAAGGGAGAACAGTTGGGGGATCCAGATCAAAAAGGATCGACAAACTTCTGCAATTATTAAGCAGAAAGAATCATAGGATGGTACAGAACTCCTCAAGGGGCATCGTCGCCTACAAAATTATCTCAACGTCATAGAAGCATATAACTTTTAGGCTTCACCAATGATTAAGCTTCAGTCTTATAATTTATAGCATCATGAGCCTAAGAAAATTCGCATGTTTTATTATTAGATTAAATTAAAGCAATATGCTCGCGCTTGAATTTTCCTCGAAGAAAAACTTGTTTAATACAGTTTCTTAAAAAATATATATCTAGATCAGCTTATTTGTAGCTTAGCTTTGTATCTTATTCAGCAAGTAATGACTGAATAACTGAACTTTGTTTCTGAATGATCTTGTCAATGCCTGTAAGGAATCTAATTTTCAAAAGTAGGCTTCTTAAAACCCTTTTAGTTAAAATAGGCTTGCCCTTAAAATTAGTACCTTACATACAGGGTTTCTGGTTATATTTAAAATGATATCTGAAATCTGTATTTGAAGAGTTAGCATAGCATATCAAATTTAAAAGTTTTAGGGCTTTACCTGAATTGTAAGAATTTGCTAAAAAAGAAACAATTGACGATCTAGTCTGTAAAAAAACAAACATAAACTTCGTTATTTTAAATCGTTATGGTTCATTTATTGGATAGTTCGTTCGTTGCTGATTTCGAATATACTAGGTTTACTAGGTTTGATACGTCTATCTTCAAAATTAACTGAGAAAAATGACAAAAACTGTGTCATAAGACCAACGCATTTGACCAACACATTATTTAATACCGTTCCCTTTCTAACACATTGATCTTATGGCACAGTTTTTGTAATTTTTCTCAGTTAGTTTTGAAGATAGGGGTATCAAACCTGGTATATTCGAAATCAGCAACGAGCGGACTATCCGATAAATGAATGCCACTTAAAATAACGAAGTTGATGTTTATTTTTTACAGATTCGATCGTGAATTGTTTCTTTTTTTAGCAAATTCTTACGATTCAGGTAACACTTTTAAATTTGATATGCTATGCTTTTAAATAAAGGTTTTAGCTATCATTTTCAACATAACCAGAATGCCTGTACAGGGTGTTCACCCATAATGTCCCCCCCCCCCCCCTTTAACTTTGTTAATTTTTAAGCTACAAAAAAAAATAAAAAACAAAATTGTAGGGTTTTTAATGTAGTTTTTGCACTCCTAAAGAAAAAAACAAAAAATTGTATAGTATACTGGGTAGATCAAAAAGAAACATTTTTTTAAATCTAGCCCCCATTTTTTCTTCGATTTTTCGATTCTACTTAAAATTCTAAGGATTTTTAATGTAACACACTATATGCCTATTCCTAATACTTTAGGAGTTATTGACAGTTGAAGTCGATATTGTTTAATTATAATAATCATTCTTTAATCATTTTTAAAACAGAAGATACAAAAGCACTACTCGAAGCAATGAGGTCAAATTGAGGAAACTCAATATTTATACCTCAACGACTTCAAAAGCTAAACAAAAAGTTATATTCTTAGGTGGCTGTTGCCATAAAAAAATAAAAGAACAAACAAAATAGCGACTTCAACTGTCAATAACTCCTAAAGTATTAGGAATAGGCATATTACATTAAAAATCCTTAGAATTTCACGTAGAATCGAAAAATCGAATAAAAAATGGGGGCTAGATTTAAAAAAAATTTTCTTTTTGATCTACCCTGTATACTACACAATTTTTTGTTTTTTCCTTTACGTCTGCAAAAACTACATTAAAAACTCTACAATTTTGTTTTTTATTTTTTTTTGTAGCTTAAAAATTAACAAAGTTATGGGTGAACACTCTGTACAGGGTTTTTTTGGTATGTTTCGAAGCACCCTTAGAGCTTTTATTTTAGGATCTAGAAAAAACTTTAAAGTACCAAAATGTAAGTATTATTCGAGAACAATTTCAATTTGACATCGAAACTAATAAATTTGTTTAAAAACACCAACTTGTCTTATTGTTAAATGCATCATCGCCCTTATACGATTCATTTATCGGATAGTCTGTTCATTAATGATTCCGAAAATATCAGGTTTTATAACTCTATCCGCAAAGCTAACTGAGAAAAATGATGCCATTTTCCTCAGTTAACTGAGAAACTGTGCCATTTTGACTAACACATTACCTTATACAATTTTGTCATTTTTCTCAGTCAGTTTTGAAGATAGAGATATGAAAAATTTGATACGGGGAACAAATATGTAAATAACCCTTGTGGTGTAAACATTATCACACTGATTTAAAATCTACAGAGAGGTCGTAAAGTCTGAAACAATGCGAACACCTGTTTTGAGAAAACCCTTTTTTTCCAAGATTTACTTCCCGAGAAAAATATTTGATTCAGATCGACTCAAAAAAAAAACGATGTTTCAAATAGGAAGACACAAACTTTTTCACATTTTTTGATTCTGCCCTACACCTCAATTCAATTGTTTTTGAATTACTGAAGTTGAAAGTTTTTGTTACGGTTAAATTTATCAAACTTCCAACAAGACGAGGCACGACCATATATGAAAGATACCCTTCCAGAGGCTTGAAAGGAGATTAATTTAATGGTCTCCCATATCTCGGATTATTTTTTAGTTTTCATATGGTGTTAGCATAAAATTTAAACTTTAATACAGCAGCAATGGATATAGAACTTAGAATATCGTATTATACGAGAGTTCGTTTAATTACAAAAGTGGTCAGTAACAATCGACAAGAATCATTTGGGATATTACCAAATATAAAATGCGGGACATTTCGAACACATTAAATTATAGTTGAATTTAATTTGTTATCAACATTACGATAACTTTATTGCAATTTTTGTTCTTCAAATAAATATCCAGTACAATCCAAATGGTGATCTTTTTAAATAAAAATCTAAGGTACGAAGGAGATCAGCATGTAGTAAAAACACTATTATAATTTCAAACTTCAAAAACACTTGAATTTAGATATAGGGTATAATCATTGGAAAATCAGTTAATCTTGTATGAAAACATTTTCATACAAACAGTCAAACACTAAAAATCGACGGATCCTAGTGTTTTCCTAAAAATTAAGCGTACCTGACATATTCGCATTGTCCCACTACATGTACCCATAAATCTTTCTAAATCGACTACACGTTGGAAAAGACGATTTCTATAGCAAAAGAACGATAACTTAAACGATAGATGGATATCAGTTTGCCTAATGTGTACAACCCAAACTCGATAAATCAAAAGTTCCTAAAAGTGAAATTTTGTACTTTTTCCATATAACAAATTATAAATATATTAAAAATGACATCGTTTTGATATTGTTTATACAGGACGTGCAAAATAAAAATGCACAGTCGAACGTTTACCCAGTGCAACAACAAATTATTAGGTTGCCAAATGCATTTCAAACATATGTAGAAATGGGTGCAAGATGGTGCAAAACTAAGTTTTAAAAATGTTCCTTTAAATTTCAACCTTATTTAATATAAAGTGTTATCGAATTATAAATATCTGAAATTCAGCTTCAAGCTACACTGTTTCACGAATTCGAAAACCAGTTAGCAAACCTGAAGTCAGTAAGATTGTATGTTTGATGACCAAATCCAAGATTACTTGAAAATATACATACGAAAGTTAATACGATTTTTGCATTGAACAGGTCACAAATAGGATTTCCTTGATCAGAAATTGATGAATGGATAGTTAATGGAATGAACGGAAACATGAAGAAACTCGATTCCAGACCTTAAGAAAACTAGCCTCGATTAAGTTAATGAATCTTCTACAAAATATGTACTAATATTTCAATAAAGTACAAGCAATTTTGTTATTATAAGCTGAGTTTATTAAAGTGAATTTTAATTATCTTTCCGAACTTTCTTCTTGATTTGATTCTCATCTATTGAGTTAAAAACTACTTTATTAGAAATATTTTCCATTTGTAGTCAGCAATAATGCGAACATAGTGATATATTTGAGAAACTATTGAACTAGTTCAACTGGACTTTAGCAGCCTTTGCAGAATCTGATTTTGTCAAGAAATTGTGAATCAGGGATGAAACACATTTCACCTGTGTTCCATTTATAGATAAATTTATAAAGATTTCAAGTGATCCAAATCAGCAAATTATTAAAATTCAGGTAAATTTTCAAGTACGAAAAGCTTAAGTAAAAGAATAAATGGCTCATGACGCAAGAAAATAATCTAAAAAAATCTCCATAAATCTTTTTCAGTTTATTTTCAATCACTTTTATTGAGTTTGGAATAAAGACTGTAATACAGAGTTCGAATTAAGGCATCTAGCATCATTTGTCGCGTTTGAAATTCATTTAACACCACCCTGCACCATCTTGTCTGTCCTATATTATTTTGGACGCCCTGTATATCGATAGAACAGTATTTTTCCCACAGTTTCAGCCTTGTTTATCTGTATATGTCGTCAAACGGTTTTCACAAAATATGTTTTCTTTTCCAGATCATTTATATAATATATATAGGCATGCTCCAAAATGTAATAAAAATATTTAAAATGGATTACTCATAATAATAATAATAATAGTGACAGTGATAGAAGCAATTGGGCTGTCAGACATCATTATTAGCCTTTACAAGCCAAATTAACTGTACTCTCAAGAACTACATATGTTTAAGATTGATTATATTCGTTTGGTAATTGATACATCATTCCTGAGTAGTTATTTGTGGTTTAGGTAAGTCATAATGAAATTTGCCATAAATGGATTACTTTACGGTTAACAGTGCTAAGACCAAAGTTCGCTTGTAAAGGCTTTATATGGCTTAAATTAAAATTCGTTATTTATTTAATACTAGAATAATTAGAAAAGTTGTTAATCTCGAGAGGAGAAGAAATTGCCACGGATCTTTAAGCATGCCATAAGCACATAAATTTAAACCATATAAACTGATCGTTAATTGAATCGAGAAATTCCAGTTTTTACTACTATTTTCAAGTGTTCCATCTCGTCATAGAGCTTCTGATTTTTTTTTCGTATTTCTATCACAGATTAGGTAAATACAGTTAGTATAAAGGTCATTAAACTAATGTGGTAATAAAAAATTGTTAATGGCAGTGTTGACATAAAAGCGACTAGCAAAGGAATCTGATGATTCTGAATAGGAGGGAAAATACTGGAGCAGAAATTCTGTGCTGTAATATCAAGTGGTTTGTCAAGTCATTAGAGGAGAATCCCATACCTTGGGATGGAATCTTGGGAAAAATACTCTCAACGTGCCCAACTCTAAATAGTAATTACAAGCCGATTCCATCGATGTGAAGGACTTGCTAAAATTACGATTATTGAGGTAAAGTAGAATTGTTAAAATCTATTGCAGATTTATCATTTATTTAATACTGCAATAGTATATTGCGCAACAAGTTCTCAAATTTCATACGCCGGTGTAGAAAGTATGCTTTCGAGAGTGTGTTTTTAAAGCACCAATAAACTTTTAAGAGCAAAGGATGAAGTGAAATATTAATAGACATGTCCAGGATATTCAATATTGTAGTTTATGAGTCGCAACTAACAACTGGAAGTTGAGGCATGGTACCAACTAGCCATCAGTAACAAATTTCAAGCGCTAGAAGAAACGGAGCCCACGGAGGTAGAGCATGAATGGCAAGCAGTGAAAGCAGTCATAATGGAGGCGGCAGAAGAATGTGTGGAGAGAAAGAACAAAAGCACGAGTAGAAAGTGGTATGACATGGAATGTGAAGACATATTAAATCAAGCGAATGGAATATCTGTCGAACCCAACAGGAACATTTTAATGGGAAGAGAGCGGAAGTAAGAAGAACCTTAAGAGTAAAGGAAAAAACATACATAAACAAACAGATTGAGAGGATGGAAATAGAGAACCATTTTACAAAGAGGTTTAACTACAGAGGAAAGAATATTTTGAAAATTTGCTTAATCCACGCAACGAAGAAAATGCAGAAGTGGCGGAGCATCAAACAGCGGAACTAAAAATCAATATAATAACACTCGAAGAGGTCAAAGAAGCAATAAAAGCACTGAGAAGTGGAAAAGCTCCAGGAAGTGATGCTAGATGCCAAAATACACCAAATTGCAAAAACGATTTGCGAACAAGAGAAGATGCCGGCTGAGTGGAGCGGGAGCATGATTATCCCAAAGCATAAAAAAGGAGATAAAGAATCATGTAAAAATTACAGAGGTATTTTACTAATCAATGTTGCGTACAAAATATTATTCATTGTACTATTGAAAAGATTAACCAATTCACAGAAGAAATACTGGGAGACTACCAATGCGGCTTTAGACCCGGCAGATCAACCATTGATCAGTTATTCACCATTAGACAGATACTCGAGAAATATTGGGAGTTTAACCAATGCATCAGATTTTCGTAGATTTTCAATAGGCCTATGATTCCATCGACCGGAAAGTGCTATAGTCAGCAATGACCGAAATGGGCATCCCAAAGAAAGTGTTGTCAATGACGCAGATGTGCGTCAGCAACTCTTACGCACAAGTACGAGTAGGATGTCACAGCTCAGAAACATTTAATGCGAAAAGTTGAAGCAGACTTGTTGATCACAAGCTTTTCGGCACGAGGATCGAAGATAGTTCTAGCATTCGCTGACGACGTCGATACCATAGCTCAGTCAACGCGATATGTATGTGGAATTTTCTGTCGTTTTGAGGAAGCTGCACTGCAAATGGGCCTCGAAGTCAACGAGGACAAGACTAAATATATGGTAATGTCAAGAACTGCCAGAAATAGGGTCAGGCAGAACGTCTATATTAACGACCACAACTTTGAAGTTGTAAAGGAATTCAAGTACCTGGGAGTGATAATTACCCAGGATAACTGTGTTGAGACAGATGTGGCAGTCAGAATAGTCGCGGCAAACAGGACCTTTTACTCCATTCGACACTTAATAAAATCTAAGCTTCTCTCCAGGAATACTAAGATTCGCATTTGCAAAACCATAATCCGCCCTGTGGTGACATGGAAGCGAGACTTGGACTCTTAACCAAAAAGAAATGAATAAACTGCTGGTATGGGAACGTAAGATTCTACGCGCCATTTACGGCCCTTGTAAGGATGCTAACACGCAAGCATGGAGGCGTCGACATAAGCATGAACTCCAACAACTATTTGGGAAAGAGAGCCTTACTAGGCTTAGATGGGCAGGTCATGTAATAAGGAGCGATGATCAGCGCCTTGTTAACACAGCTTTTTGGGAGAGACCGGTTGGCAGAAGACCAGTGGGACGCCCCAGAAATCGATGGAGGGACGCTGTAACGGCAGACCTTACGAAGATGGAAGGATTAGACTGTGGGAAATAGATGCACAAGACCGCCAAGGATGGAGGGCAGTAGTGAATGCGGACAAGACTCAGGACGAGTTGTATAGCCAAACAAGAAGAAGAAGAGGAGGAGTCGCAACTAAGGCGTCAAGAGAAAGTAGTCGAAGCTGCCACAAGAAGTAGTTATCTTCAGACAAGCTTCCAACAGTTAAATATCTGATAGTCCACTTTCGACGATCATTTGCACAAATGATCAGAAGTACAGTGAAACCTTGTTCATTCGTTGAAATAATAAAAAATATTAATTATTGACTTTACTCAAATAAATAAAAGATCAAGATCGATTCATTCCTCTTCAAATAACGTTTACAAAATTGATAAAGGGAACGGGTATTGTTGTTTGAGGTACCAAACAAATAGATTACATAAGCAGAAATATGAGAAGGAAACGTCGCTATGATTGCGGCAAGCACTATCCGGGCAACATTTAAAACATTGTTAAAAGGAGCGTCTTCATCATCCATACTTCTGTTGTAAATCTAATCCCTATTAGAGGTACGATGACATCAGGGAAATGAGGAGTATTGCAAATCACTGTTATAAGAAACAGTGTGTCACCAGTAGTTTTTATAAGCTAAAAGGGGCACCTTTGGCCCGAAAAGGCTTTGCTCAATTCGAAAACAGAAAAAATTGGAACAAAATCGACGGATCTTCTAATCTACATATGCTAAGATACACACATCGCAGTCACGAATATTACATTAAAAAAAAAGTACACATTCAACCCACCAAAGCACTGCAAGTGTCAAGAAATTTCGGTATGTTAGATTGGGCTTCAAAATATAGGTACAAGGAAAGATTTAATTAAAAAAAAAACCTATCGTTTTGCATCAGCCTGTAAGCTATCGTAAAATGTCTGAAACTTTAAAATGTTTAAAGCGAATTTTTCCAAATGTAGAAAAAGCACCGACTGTTTGAAAATAGTAGTAAATATCGGATGTCACGATACAGCACTCTAGCTAGACATCACGCCATATGTCATCTATCACCGTTTAACAATGACACTATATGTACAAAGAGTGTGTGTGTGTGTTTATGTAAGGTGTACAACTGTCTCGGACTGCACACTTTTTGTCTTATAAATATTCGTGTGCAAAAAACGAAGACAGTTCGCCTCTAAAATTATATATAAACAAACATAACGCGGGGATACATGTATAAACACGATGTCTCAACTTCAAAAATGCATAGTTTCCAAACAGCTTATTCCAAATCACGATCCACCCTACGAATTGCCCAACCGAAAATCGGTTTCTCTGGCAAATATGGCATCAATGATTCGTTAATATTTCCTCAATATTTCTGAGTTAGTTCAGTTTTAATCATTAAAGAAATTTAGGATCAAATTACAGAAAATCACATGGTCCTAAATCAGGACAAATAAAGTGTTTAATTCATAACTGGCATTTTGCTGAGTCGAGATGTAAGGTAGGTCGGATGGAAAATACTTTTTTTTGAATTCGAAGGGTGGCAAAAGTTGCCACTCATAAAAGTAATTTTTTTTGCCAAAAATTTATTTTTTTAAATCAACCCCTTCAGGAGCCCCAAACACCTCAAAAAAAAATTTTTTTTTTTTGGAAAAAAATCTGATACGGCCCTATGTGTAAACTCTTCTTGAATGTTACGAAGTGTGTGTTCAAAAATTGGAGGCTCTCGGAATATTTTTTGGGGTGTTCCAGGTATATAAAAAAAATGTGTTTTCATATATTCTGACTTACAAATATATTTTGGTTACTTTTCACGTTATTTCGTTTTATTCAAGTTAATTAAATTTCTGTAGCTAAAAATGTTATAATAACTATTGTTTCTCAACAACTCAAACCATATAAGGGCAGACAGTAATCTAAAAACTACACAAAGAAGCTCAGAGATTTAAAACTTAGCTGGGAGGAAACTCTCTTTGATATTGCTAGTTGTAAATGTAAAGACCTCAACGATTGCCATTGGTCCAAAGTGAAGAAAATTCCAGCACAAGAAAGGGAATTTGTAATAGATCAGCGAACTACCAGAAACCTAGTCATAGGATCAATTGATGTAGCATCCTCCAGGAAAATAGCAAAAAGAAACCAAAGAAAGATGGAACGATCCCAAGAACCTGAAGAACGATTTGAAAAACGCCCAAAATTAAAGTCTAAAGACACTGCATCTGGGCCAGGAGAGTCTGAAAATGAGACTAGGATTCATCCTGGAAAGTTAACTGACTCTGATACCCAGCCGTCTTGTTCTTCCACAACTGAAGACGTTTCAAAATTGCAAATGAGGGTAAAGCTAACAGCTTTTGCTAGGGAGTGCGATCGTTACGGTTTCAGACAGACGCGCTGCATCACTTTCTTCCGCTCTGTTACAAGATTTGGGCATCATTAATGAACAGGACACTTCTAAAATAAAGTTAGTCGGGAAAGGGAAAAGCACAGGAAAGAATTGCAAAATAAGAACATGGAGGTAGTAAAAGCGTTATATTTTGATGGATGGAAGGATAAATCCCTGACAGGGACACAACTTAAGAAGGGCAATAAATATTACTATATTACCATTACAGAGGAGCATATATCCTTGGTAAAAGAACCAGGTTCCATTTACCTCGGCCATTTAGCCGTATCGTCTGGATCAGCTATCGTCATCAAAGATGCCATATTGGATTTCTTTAATAGAAAAGAAGTATCGATTGAATCGTTAATAGCAGTTGGATGTGATGGCACTAATGTCAACACAGGAACACACGCAGGAATAAAAAGACTCCAAGAAATTGCCCTAAATGGTTGATTTGCATGCTACATCTAAATGAACTTCCCTCACGCCACCTTTTAATCAAACTTCATGGTGTTACTCAAGGCTTTCTCTGGTGCCATTGGAGAATCAATACAATCTTGTGAAACCCTCCCTCTAGTCAGATTCTCGCAAATTGGGAGTAATACCATTCCTGATTTAGATAGAAATATTTTAAGTACTGATGAACAATATTTGTATATGTTGCATGCAGTATCATTTGGAGAATGCAGCAAAGACCTTGCGAGGATTAAACCAGGACCAGTCGTACATTCAAGATGGGTGACAACGGCGAGTAGAATCCTTCGGTTATATGTCGCATCGGAGCATCCCACGGAAAATCTGGTACACTTAGCTACATTTATCATGAAAGTATATGGTCCACTGTTCCATTGTGTACTGAAGGTACACGATATTTGTGGAGATTGATTGCATATTCAAGATATATGCCGACTGATTTAAGGGAGATAGTAGATGTGGTTATAAAGAGGAATGGCTTCTTTAGCCACTCAGAGAACGTGCTTCTAGCGATGCTGGCAGATAACAGAGTAATTGAAGAGAGAGAACAGAAAATCAACATCTGTCAGGCAGTTTCGCGTACCTCGTTTGAACATGCAGGCAGAAGATTATATAGAAATCATTTATTGGTATAAAAGAGATAGGTCAGAACCACCAATATTAAAGCACGTCTCGGACGAGGACCTGGAAGGTTTTGTATCTGGTCAAGAAACTGCAGCACCTTTTTAGATTTGCCCAAGTTCCCCTGTCACACTCACGCCACTGAAAGATGTGTACATTTAGTTACAGAGGCATCATCTAAAGTTTGTGGAGAGGAAAAACGAGATGGTTTCATAAAATCTCGAATGGAGTCTAGGAAGCTTATGAAATCATTTAATTCTAAGTTAGAATTTAAGCTTAAATAACTTTTTGTTTCTTTTAATAATGATATACGTTTTTAAATATTTGTTAATAATAACATATTTTTTGTATATCGGTACAAGTTCCTTTTAAGCTCAATACCTTTTGACAGCTTCAGTTTTGTTGAATTTCTAGTTTTATTTTTCTTACCTATATTATTGTTCCTACACTTACTTTTAATATTTTTGTTCGGATTTTTTTACTTGGTTCTACCTTATAGATATGTAACGTGTCGTACTACCATCAAAAAATCTATTATTTCGTTAATTTGTTTAGATTTCAGCTAAAAGTGTATTATCTACATGAAATAGGATTTCATCTTTTTCTGTTAGCTCTTTGGGGCACCTCCAAAAATGTTCAGAGAGCCACCAATTTTTGAACACACACTTTTTAAACATTCAAGAAGAGTTTACACATAGGGCCGTCTCGGATTTTTTTTCCAAAAAAAAATGTTTTTTTTTTTTGAGGGGTTGGGACACCTGAAGGGGTTGATTTAAAAAAAAAAACTTACTTTTTTGCCACCCGGGCCATTATCAAATTCTAAAAAAAAGTTTTTTTCGATCCGACCTAATGTAAGGGCCAATTACTAAAGAAAAAAACTCCAACTAACCCAAATCCGGTTATCAAAATATTTCTGTCTCCTTTTCAACAACACCTAGAATGTTGAGTAAAATTATTTCAGAGTTTCATATGGAAACACTTCCTGTTTTCCAAAAAGGTTTGACCTATTAGTGCAACATTTGGAGCAAGGGAAAGTACCACACTGATAACTATGGTTTTGTTAAATATCAAGTTTTTAACCCGTTACTATCTATAAACCGTAGCTTCTTCAAATCAGTACTGTAAACAGAACCCTATCTACCGTGTAGTAAAAAGGTCTGTTAACACCGAATTAATTATATACAAAATGGGCAAATTTCAGCAAATAACACTAAGACACGTCGATTGTATCTTAAATTTTGCCATTTTTCAAATATGCAATCTCAACTTTGTTGCTTTAAATAGAATTCCCTCATTTTAATAAGTAACTATTATATTGAACTTCTTGCAAAATTTTAGAATTTTTTATAATGCATTTGTAAATTCTACCGATTTCGATATTGACTTCTTAAAAGTGCAAAACTGCTTGTACTTTCTCATCTTAGTATTTAATGATCTATCAACAATGTCAACTTCAGGTGTGATCGGGGGTTTGCATTTCATTTAAAAAAAACTTTAGATAAACTCTGGAAAAAAAATTAAATTATTTTATAATATTTCGGCTTTTCCCAAATATCGGAAGTAGTCCTCAAGAGTTTACAATTCAGCATCAAATTGTGCCAATATATTCGACTATTCGTAACGTTCATCAAGATCCCCATACATAGACTCGAATTTCTAGCACACTGTATATTTAAAAAACTTGTTTTTCTAATCGACGTATCTCAGCATTACCTATATTCGGAAATTTCCTTTTTTGTATATATTTGATCCCAAACTTCTTTTTGCCACACCATAGGTACAAGCGAAGTTTTTAGAAACTCCAATTTTTAAGCTGTTCAGATTATGCCCTCATCCAAAAAATAACCGAAACATCCAGTTTCAAGCATCCCGCTAATTTTTAAAGATTTAGTTACATATATAGAATAATCTTTTGTTGATGTATATACAGTGTGGTCATATATAATATGTATAACAAGATTTTTCTCTAAAAAAATATTACTTTGAAATAATAGAAAATTAAAAATCGTACATACTAAAGCGCGAAAATACTAGAGTAGAAGCCTTGAGAAGTGTCCAGTGTGTTCGAGCATATTATTTCATTGTAAGATCTATGGATTATTAAAAAGTAAAGAATATTTGTATTTATAAGAATAAATAGAGAGGGAGGGTACTTACGTTGGTCCATCAGCTCTTAGATCACATAATATTTTAATTTTCACCTAGTACCCTCTCCTCAGTTAAGGTCTATCGAAACGTCGATATATAAATATTAAATATTTGGTCGATAGAGCCGATAACTAGCGTCCATTCCAAACATGCGAATTAAACATCTAGTTTACGCGATTTAAATTTCACCATAGACACGCATGTAATGAAAAAATATCGTATTTAGCGCAGAAATCCTTTGTTGAAAACAATTTACCAATACCTCAAATAGTTCTTAGCTTCTCGCAAGGCTCTCTAGATAGCTTCGTGACATTTTCTAATCATACAAATAGACACAATTAATTATAATCAGTGAAAAAAAAAACATGATAGTTACTCACAAGTCATAAGAAAAAAAAAAACAAAATATATATAATGTATAAAAACGAAAACAATACAATTACATTGTCATGTAGCGATTGACGGTGCGCAGTGCGTAGATCAGTTCGGCTTGCATGCGCGATTCAAGAACCATCAAGTTGACGTGAACCTGAAAGTTGAAAAATAAAGAAACGTTAATGTTTTATTGGGTTTTTATTGAGAAAAAAAAATCAGTCCACTTCCAAGTTTCCGCCTTTCCCTAGTAAAAATGCTTATTACACTTGAAGACCAAAAATAACACAGCACTAGACGCAGGTATGTTACTGTCTAGGTTCAGTGCTACTCAAACTGTGGTCCACGGACAGGCGCGCGTCGCCGGTCCGCAAGCCTAATTTTACCGTCCGCGGATACATATCTTTAGAATCCAGTAATAAATAGAAATTTGAATATCAATCGGTGCATCAAATACATTAAATGTTTTTAACGGTACTCCTTACCCGTATCTTCCCTATTATTTACCCTCTTCTCACACAGTTGTCGCGCAAGTCGGCTTTAAAAACCCTGCGATTAGTTGCGCATACGTCAGTCGAAAATACAAATATTTTTAAAGCTGTTTTTTTTCTCTTTATTTTGGGCATGCCTTGGTGTAGTTTTGCTTAGTTGTGGAGGGCCATGGGTGAAGTGAAATATTCATGAGTCATTGCATAGCATTGTCATCAATTGACCCACGAATTGGGAAGCTTTGTGGGAGTAAGCAAGCTCATGGGTCACATTAGATATAATAAGTTCCTTATGTTGTTTTTTAAGATGATTTTTTCAATGTCACCAAACAAATATAGTCAATATTAGAGAATGGTCAAGTTATTTTGTTAAGTGAACGTAGTTACCTTTAGTTCTACTTTTAAGGCAATGACTGTAATTGTAAATAAAAAATTTTTTTTCTTAAATATTAGTGTTTTAACAGCCGGACATTGTCAAGCTCCGAACACCTACTAGAACTAGAAGAGAACGTAGCCATATAAAATGGAATATAATAGGTCTCTGTGAGACCCGACTGCCTGGCAAAAAAGCAACCACCCTAAGATCAGGACATGTCCTGTACCACAGGAATGCAGATGTAAACTTTAAACTAGGAGGAGTAGCCTTTATAATAAACAAAAATATCAAACATCAAATACTAAAATACTGCTCAGTGTCTGAAAGAGTCATTTATATAACTCTAAAATTAAACAAGCGATACGACATGCAAATTATCCAAGTATACCAGCACTGCAACAGACGAAGAAATAGAACAACTGTACGAAGACATAGTAAAAGCGAAACAACAAGAAAAATCCCACTATTTAATAATCAATGGGGATTTTAATGCTAAAATTGGACAGAAAGGGGTGGACGAAAACTGCGAATATATTGGTAAATTTGGTTTAGGGGAAAGGAACATCAGATGAGAAAGGCTAATAAATTTTCTCTCAGAAGAGTAAATGTACTGTCTAAACACCTTTTACAAAAAGACACCCCAACGCAAATGGAAATGGATTAGCCCATGAAAGAATATTGAAAGAGTTTGTAAATATTGACGGCGTAATCGCTAAAAAAATTAAATGTGATGAGTTTTCCTCTAGTTTTAAACTTGGTGTCCCTAATGGGTCACTAGAAATGTTACTCGATTCTGATGCCTCGCCAGTAGGGGTAAGAGTAAAGAAATTTCGTTTCAACTTTTTCAAAAATAAACAAAGGTATAGCTTCTCCTCAGGAACCACAAAGCAAAATAAATGGACTGGTAGGCTAAGGCGAAACACACAAGAAAACGAATATCTTTAGCTTAAAAGTTATGCATATTAACGTACAATCAATTCGTGACAAATCTCTTGATCTTGAGGCTGAAATTTTAAAAAATAAATTTGGTGTAGTTTGTTGAAACTCTTTTGAAATTAAAAATTTTACGCTTTCAGATTTTAACCTAGCATCAGGTTTTGCTCGGAAGGAATCAATTCATGGAGGGTCTCTTATTTTATGTCAAGATAGTATAGAATATATATGTAGGAATGACTTAAATAATTTAAGTATAGCGTCCCAATGTGAAATTGCTGCCATGGAGATTCCTAAATATAACTTATTGATTGTCTCAATCTATCGTACACCTTTGGGTGATTTTAAGTGTTTTATGAACTGTTTTAACTTTTTGTTAAGTAAGATCCAGTCTCTACCTCATGATGTTTTAATATGCGGAGATTTTAATATCCATTTTCATACTTCACATACTTATTTTAAGGCACTAAGTGACTTATTAAATTCTTTTAGTTACAAAATAACAATAAGGGAACCAACCCGAAGGAATGCATGTCTTGACAAGTTTTTAGTTAGAACATCAAAGAAGTATGATACGGAGGTCTATTATCCAAGCCTTTCCGATCATAGAGCAGTGGTATTATCTGTGCAATTAGATATCAGGAAATGTAATGTTACAAATGAGGTAAAATTTGTTAGGCCGCTTACACAAAAAGGTTTTGCTGACTTTTATAAACAGATTTGCAATAAGGACGGGAGTAGTCTCAGATACTTGGAGGTAAGCCCTAATAAACTTACTTCTAAATTCCTAAATATGTTTTCAACTGGTGTTGATGAATGCTTTCCTCTAAAGGTTGTAGAAAACTCAGTAGTAAGGGGGAAGACCTGGTTCACGGAAAATCTAAGAATTATGCGTGAGGAGTTACACTGTCTTTCTGAACTGTGTCAAAATTTTTCCTCAGTTGACCTTGTGAATATTAAAAATGCATATCGTAAAAACTACAAAAATGAAATTCGAAAGACCAAGTTAGCATTTAACAATAATATTATTCGCAAGAGCTCAAACTTGCCGAAAACTTGTTGGGACCTTATAAACCAAAAAAGGGCATGTAGTCATAAAACAACATTCCAAAGTAAATTTTACTTGGAAAACCTAAACAAGTTTTTTGTAAGTGTAGCAATTTCCATAAAAACCAAAATTAAGGCATCATCAAACAGTGTACCTTCTCACAAAATTTTAAAAAGTAATAAGTCATTGCCTCCTTTTTCATTTAAATTAGGGACATATAATGAGGTTAGGGAGTGTATAAACGACCTTAAAAACAGACCTAGCCTAGACTGTCATAACATTAATGCTAAAGAGTGTTAAAGAAACTATTTTATACTCACTGACCGTGACCGATATTGTAAATAGATGCTTGAAGGAGGGAATTTTTCCTGACGGTCTTAAAATTGCTAAAGTAATTCCGTTGCCAAAAGAAGCCAATGTTAATGATCCAAGTGACCTTAGGCCAATATCCATCTTATCATTGATAGGGAAAGTTTTTGAAAAGATTTTGAAATCACAGATTGTTGCCCACTTTGAAAGGCACAAGCTTTTTATGTTTAGTCAGTTTGGGTTTCGGGCAAAAAAATCTACAACTGAGCTTGGGCCCGGGGGCGGTCCTTGTGTTATTTGCTGACGATATCACAATTTTGGTAAGAAATCCCAATGCTAGTGAGGTAGAAACAAGTATATCTAACGTAAAAAAAAAATGGCAAGTGACTGGTTTGCTAGAAATGAACTGTCATTAAATGATACTAAAACACAAACAATGTTATTTAGCCATAAAAAAGAATATGCCAGACAAGAGACGTGTAAGTTTCTTGGTTTCAATTTAGATCCAATTTTATCATGGGAGGATCACATTGATTTCTTGGCTGGTAAATTATCAAAAAATATTTTCTTGATCAGGTCCCTAAAAAATGAGTTACCTTATTAGCATACCACTCTTTGTTTATGTCTCATTGCAACTATGGTCTTCTTGTTTGGTGTCATTCTCCACATACAGAAAGTATATTTAAATTGCAAAGAAAGGTAATCAGAACATTGTTTAATAAAGGTTACAGGGAGGATGTATCTGAATATTTTAAGGAAAATGGCTTACTTACCTTACCAGGACTATACATTTTTTATGTCTCAAATATATAAAGAGTAATCTGGAGAGGTACACTAATCAGGAGGATATTCATAATTATTATACCCGCAATAATGGGGACATCAAGTTAAATTTTCTCAAACTCTCTCATAACAGATATAGTGTCAACTATTATGCGCCGCTTTTCTTTAATAAACTACCAAGAAATATTCAGATGCTTGATTTTAAAAGATTTATCCAAGCAACTAAATCTGCACTATGTAAGAGTGCAATCTATAAATTTGAAGATTTTTTGAGTGGATCAGTCGTTGTCCAGGCTTAGCATGTTGACATCATGAGGGGCGCTGGATTTGTTTTGTACTTTTTAAAGGTTTTTATTAAGAATTTAACTTGGATCGGTATGGTATGTGTTTGGAGTGTGTACGTCTAAAATGTAAAATAGGTTTGGAAACACCATTACTGTGATATATAATGTGACGTACTTAGTTTAACTATAATATAGTGCTCCAAATTTTTTTATTTTTCTTTACTTTAAATGACTTGTGTAAACAAATGTAATTTTGTATTAACACGTAATATATGAATTTGAAATTTGAATAAGAGAAATAAAAACGAGATTGACTACATTCTCTCGAACAACAGAAGAATAAGCGTAGATGTCTCCGTTCTGAACCAATTTGACACAGGGAGCGATCACAGACTGGTACGGGCTAGACTTGTTTTCCAACATAAAATAGAAAGAGAAAAACTCATATACAAAACCAGGTTCCCCACAAATGAACCTCTCACAAACAAAAAAAAAAGGAATATCAGCAAGAACTAAAAAAGAAATTGGAACCTGTTGAAAATCGCAAAAATTTGGAAAGCGATGATCTATCGGTCAAAATACGTTCAGACATCCAAGTAGTGACCAAGAAAGTATACACACACAATAGAAACACAAGACAATGCAAACTAAGTCAAGAAACGAAGATGCTGATGGGAAGAAGGCACGAAACCAAAAAAAAGAGTCAAACCACTACCAAGAACTCAACAATATAGTAAGAAAAAAATACGTAAAGACTTAAGAACCTACAACACTAAAATAATCCAACAAACCATAGAAGATAATAATAACATGAAAGTACTACGAAAAAACAAATCGAGGGGGAAACGGAAAATAACAAAGATCAAAGATAAGGAAGGAATTGTTTCGATAGACCGACGAAGCATCACAAACATAATGAAGGAATTCTACCAAAAATTATACAAGTCATGTATCTCAGGCACGTCAAATGAAAAAACAACGATTATGAATTTCAGACCCGAAGAAATCCCGGATATAACAAACCAATGAAAAATTGAAAAAACCCGGGCGACGACAACATAACCAGCGAAATGTTAAAAATGGGGGGAGATCCACTGGTCAAATCACTAAGGATACTCTTCAATAAATGCTTAAATGAAGCTAAAATTCCTGAAGATTGGCGAAGCGCAGAAGTCATCCTTATACACAAAAAAGGAGACGATACAAATATTGAGAACTATCGATCGATAAGCCTTCTGTCACACTTATACAAACTGCTCTCTAGAATAATAATAAATAGACTAACATCACGCTTACCAATTAGTGGAACAAGCCGGATTTCGCAAAGGTTTCAACACCCTCGACCACATACAAACAATGAAACTACTCATCGAAATGACAAATGAATACAACATTGACATGCACCTGGCCTTCGTAGA
>MU182766.1:117134-190576 GCA_016904865.1 Pissodes strobi
TTCAGAAGTTTCACTTCAGTTGTGTGCTTATAAAGGTGAGGCACATATTTTGTGTTCAAATTTTGTCCGCGAATTTTATTATTTTAGAACTTTTCTTTGCTAATTTGCATACCTAGCGTCGGCCTGTTTCAATACGTCGGAAAGGATCAAAGAGATAACAACATTCGAATTGGCACGTCTCTAAGGCTATCAAAATTGTACTCTCTACTCTGGACCTCGACAATCATGATCATCATATCCTATAGACAAATGCTTAGAGAATATTACATAATCGCTACGTGATTATTGAGCATCGACCATTCGCAATACACATGCAATTTTATTTGCATTGCTTGGAAAGCAATTTAACAATGCAATAATAATTTATTTTATATCGGGTTTGAGGCACATACCAAATGCCAAAAGCGGGCCCAGCATAAATAGCGCATAAACTAAATCTGATACAATTCTTTAGACTAAAAGAAATATAACCTGCAATATTTCAACTTATGCCGTTAACATTATAAGAAATTGGTAATTTTTATTAATAATAATATCGATAGAGACTTATAGTTTTTACAAAAAAATACAAGCATAGCGTCCCTGCTGAGGATATTGGGCCTGATTTAGTCAGTTTCAGACTATTTTAACTTAGCACATGTCAAAAAACATAAACCTTTACCTATTTTTATCCTCTTTTTTACTAACCTCAATGTTCTCGAATCTCTTTGCCAGTTCGCCAGGGGTACACTCTTCAGTCTGTTCCGAAAGGTTCTTCATTCGTTGCATCAGCGTCGTGATACCCACTTCAGGTTCTGTGGGAGAGGGGGGACAAGCACCCAAAGTATTCGTCCAGTCTTCTGAAATCATTTAATAAAGAATATTTAATAAAATGGTATTAACTAAATTAAAATAAAATCAGATCGATCGAAGAATGCATACGTTTTGAACATAAACAGGCGTGCGTTTAGGCCAGGTCCTTCCTGTACGGATATTCTGCCTCAAGCGGAGATTCAAAAATTCATATAACCTCACTGAATGCTTCCGAGCAAAAAAAACTTTGAAATAGAGGGTTAATGAACCTGGTTTATCATTAAAAAAAAAAGGAAGAGAAAAGTGGTTGACAATGAAACTAAGTTAAACATTAGCTGCATTTACATTCTTTAGGTTACTGATGATCGGGTACGTGGCTGCAAGCGACAAAGGTGGTGGGAAAATAAATAGCTGAATACTGAACAAATATTTAAAAAAGAAATGGACAAATATTGCTCGATGTTGAAAGAAGTACATATTGTGTTGACTGATATTTACTAGATCCACAGATATTACTCTGTATTAAAACTTTTCGGACACCCGGTATGAAGTTTTACGTACCTTGTCGGTTAGCCACGGAACTGACATCAGTACTACTCCCTGGAGCCCTTCCAACCATGACTTCTATTGAGGGCGGACTTCCATTCGCCGGACTTTGTCCTCCAGGATATTCATAGCCTCCCGCTTGATCCAACTCCTGATTGACGCCGCAGGAGAACACAAAGGAACAGAGCGAATGAAAATGGGTCAGGATCACTATTGCGTGGACTACTTCTGCCAGGGACCAGGAGTCTTTGCCGCATTTCGTGAGTTTCTGGAAAATAAGTTATTGAATTGAATTTTCATCTTTAATCCTAATTAACAGAAGTATGACGCACCAGATGGATATCCCCCTTAAAAATCTTTTCAGTAATCACAAACATTCGACAGCTTTAGTTAAAAAGTGGTTTTAGATAATTATTTAGATAAATTAGTTGATTTTAAATTTTGTTCTATGTATGTTGCTACTGAAAATTTATCTTGATATTTTCTGTTATGTTAGTTGTTGCTTAAACTAATTTTATTATTTCTTTTACATTATCTATCGAAACATTTCTGTTTGCCTATATTTTTATACTTTTGGTTTTAAGTATCCCGCACAGTCAGTTACGCTTAAATGTAAGAATGGCTGATAAAGTTAAATCTAAAATTTATGCAATATTTGTAACCACATTCGAAATTAAAAGATGATTTACTATTATATGATCGTTTTTAATTTTATATGTGATGCTTCTTGCGGATATTATGAATGGAATTCATTGCCAAGAGGGTATACTTTTCCGTTTTTTCGGTGTATTGATGCTGATATTTTTATGTGTTGGTATCGCTAGGTCTATTAGATACGTGGTCTTGTTCTGTTGTGTGGTACAGTTTTATCAGTGCGTATGGTAGTCCAGTTTGAACCCATTTAATTTCCAATATACTGTTCAGTATGTAATTGTAATAGTGTGTCGATATCAGGTTAAATTTAGTGTATTATTTTGGCTGCCATGCTGTGTCTTTCTGTGTATTCTTTGCCCACTAGTATTCTGCATCCTTCTACTACATGTGAATTAGTTTCCTGGTGTTGATGTCACTTCCTGCATAGGTCATTTATCTGTTTTTTTTTCATAATACATTTTTGGTAGTTCTTGGTTGCTATTACCTGGTTTTTTTTTAAGTTCGGCATTCACACAAAATGAATATCCTATACCACTCAACGAATGGTGCATGTGCGGAAAAGACGGTAGATGTTGGACTTAAAGCGCTGTAGGTTGTAATTTTTGGGAAAGACGTTACTCGGAAGTCCATTCCAGAGTTAGGCAGTTCTCCAGACAAAGAAGTCCCGCAACAGCGACGTACTAGGTGTTCGGAACTGACGTTGATGAGCACCTTGTGTCTGACGTTTGGCACAGCTCTGGGCGGAATCATAAGTGCCAGCTTGTTCGAACACCTTCCGTAGTAGTATCGATTATCGATAGTAAAGAGATAGGTCCACCACTTTTCTTCGATGTTTAAGGCTATCAAGGTCATTAGGCAACTCTAGATCATACACAAGACGAACTGCTCTCCTCTGTATGTAATATAATATCTTGAGCAAGTGTTTGGGTGCCGACATGGGAATAGTATTCCAGTGATGGTCTTATCTGGGCCTTATAGAACAGTAAGAGCTGATGAGGTGTATACAACCTTTTTGCTCTATAGAGTGCTCCAGCTTATGTGCTGGTGCCTTGGAGATTTTGGTGACGTGATTACGCCGACATGTTAATGTGTTAATGCCCAGCAAGCTTATGGATGAGGCCAGAGTCAGTGTTTGTCCTGTCATTGATAAGTCAGGTCCTGCGGTGTTTGCTTTTTTTGAGAAGACGGCTGCTTGAGTCTTTCCTGCGTTAAACTGGACGTTGTTCCATGATACCGTTCATATCCTCCTTGATGGCAACCATCTGATTTTCTCGCTCGCGTTGGGAACGAGCAGCGGTCATTGGAATCCGCGAAATGAATGAGGATATAAATTATATGCATGCTGTCGTCTGCAAAGCTGTAAATATAATTGTTTGTCCTGTCTAAGAGATCGTTGATATAGAGCCGGAACAGTGTGGAAGATAATATACACCCTTGAGGAACTCCGGCCTTGATTTTAAATTCCTCGGATGCTTCGATGCCTTAAGAAATTCGAAAGCCATAGAAGCAGTGCTGGTGGTAGTCCGTATGCTGTCAGTTTGCTTAGCAATCCATCATGCCTGCCTGGATCGTTAATATGAAGCCCTCTGTTTCTGGGTAGAGTTATCCTTTCTGTAGCCATTTATATATGTTTCCTTTTGTGGTTATGGTTCAGGTTGCTTTTTTATTGCTGTGTGGTCGATTCATGTGTTCTGCTGAAATCCCAAATATTGGTATGTTTCGTCCTTCTGCATGTTATACTATCTCGTTGTTAAGAGTTTCTACAACTATTTTGTCTCTCAATTTTTCTGGTTCTATACATCATGTTTTGCATTTAGCCTCTTCGAATTCCATTCCAACGTCTGCTGTTGTTTCCTCTATTATTCTTAGTAATCCTCTCATGTGTGTCTATGTCATACATATAGAGAAAGTGGTTAATTGTGTGTTCTACTTTCTTCAGATATCTGATCTGAACACCGTTTTTTTTTATTATTTAATGTCTTGGAGAGTGGGTTCAGGCAGAGGCAGAATCATAAGGCGCTTAGTGAGTCTTCTTAAAAAATTCCGCTGATAATTTTTATTTATTCTTTTTCTTGTTACTAAATGTATGTTTGTTCCCCAGGTGGTCATGACGGATGACAGAAAATTTCTTATGGATGGATGTATTTTGTAAATTTGCAGTATTGTCTTTAGCTATGAATGCGGCACAGAGTCGAAGTCTTTCTCATAATCTACATAACGTGTTTGTTGGTTTCTTTGTTGTTTTTCTGTTTGTTTCATTGTCACATTATTAACTCTTCCTTGCATCCTTGACCGTTCCTCCTACAGCTTTTTGCCTTTCAGAATTACATTACATTTTTGAAGATGTTGATTTGTTATCTTTCATATTGTTGATGTTATTTATTATTTTATACAGTGTCGGCAAACAAGTTATTGATCGATAATTAGCTGGATGTTTTGCGTTGATTCTTTGGTTTTTATACATGTTTTCCCTCCTATTAGGAATTATGGTAATAGTTATGGCTTCTTCATTACTATATTTATTTGAATAGTTAGGTATTTATATATAGATGTGAACTGTTTATTCCAAAAGTTTTGTATTTGATCTGTTGTGTGTTTTTTATAAGGTTTGTCAGTTCTTCTGTTATTTTGTATTCAATTTGTTCTTTTGATTCTATACTGCCCATTCTCCCCTTTTCTAATATGTGATGCTGTACCATTATGTTCCATGGCTTTTGACAATATTCCTTCCCAGAATTTGGTAACTTCTTCTTTACTTGATGGTATTACTTCAATTTCTCCCGTTGCTGTTATTTTCTTATAGAACAGCCTTTCATTGCGGTTGAAGGGAGCCTTATCTGCTTTTCTGTCGTTGGATTATTTGCATCTGCGTAGGCGTGTTGAGTGTACTGTTCAATGCGTTTTAATATTTTCTTTGATCTGTTTCCATTTATATACTACATTAACCTTCCTATGTCTGCTCTCATTGTTCTCAATTCTCCTTTGGGATTTAGGTGTGTTTTTAATTTTTGGTTTTTGCGTCCTACAGTTTTCTGTTCGTTACATGTTGGTACCGCTGAGGCCGCTGCATATATTACTATATATTATTGTGAATGGTTTTTCTGTTATCGTGTCTATTAATATTTTTGCGTCTTTCTTAACGTGTAATTTTGGAGGAATGATTTTCATAGTTGGATTGCTAGGTACCTCTCCAGATTGTTAAACCTGTTTCAATTAGTCTTTTTAGTTCTTATTTGATCTCGGAAACCTTATGTAATTGGTTGTCTAAGATCTTGATTTGATTTGCTGTTAATCTTCGAGTTAGTCTTGTTGTATTCATCGTGATGAGAGTGATCACGCACCTGATTATTATGTTCTTTGTGTGAAGAGTGGTTGTTCTTGCTCGCTTGTATGTATTATGTTTGTTCCTTCCTTCTTTCTCAGTTCCTCTCCGATTTCTTCTTTGATTGTTTGTCTCTCGTGAGCTGTTAGCTGTCTATTGTTTTTTAGTATTACACGCTTCTGCCCTATCAATCTTTGTTCGCTGATAACATCAGCTAGATTGGAGTATTTTGTAGTCAAAAGTCTGAGTAGATTTAAGCGATATCTCGTTGTTATAGTCTCAAGCTTTGTTGAAAGGTAATGACAGTGCGGGTCAGTTCATCACTCCATGTCATGCGTTATCGGGCGCCCTCTGCCTTGGTCGTTGCCGGTTATCTCAGCATAACATCTCGTTCATAGCTTGATCTTCTTTATAAGGGATCTATTTCCGCAACAATCTTGTTCTTCATGCCGCTTTTCCGAGGTTTCTTGATGATTGCTTTTATGTTCATCGATCTTTTATTTGTGGTGGAAGTAGTTCAAAGTGTCCCGAAGTGTCCTGCTTTAGGGTTGCCAATCAGTAGTAGATAAATTGTCTTGATATGCTTTCTCTTATTCATTAATGGTGGTTTACCCTTCAAAGATATTTTCTTCAATCGCGTTCTCCGTTGTTCACGGTAGATGTGAAAATTGAGGTTTTGAATTTCAGAGAGAGCAAGTATCTCAAGAATTATTCCATATGTGATTGTTTTTTCGATATATGGGCAAAATACAAATGTTTCCGATTAGCGCATGGTTCTGAAGCTCTAAACAATTTTGGTTTATGTATTTCAGTGAGTCTTCTTTTAGTTGCTCGTGGTGGTTTTGACGGCCGTAAGTATTCCTTGTTTGCACCATTTTCATGGGCATCCCCGTTAGAGCATTTTTTTGCCATACTGCCCAGTAACTAGGACCATCACTCCCCAATAGTTACCCCTGTGAGGTATTATTATTATTACTATTATTATGATTTTTCATTAAATGTTGTCTATGGACTTAACAATTAAATATGAAATATACCTATATATGTGTATCTATTCACAAAAGTTGCAGATAAAATGCGATAAAAGTAATGCAATTATAAGTAGTATTTACTAACAATTATAATTATTATTATAAACCTTTAATTTTGTAGAGATATAGATGTTGTTTGTAATTTTACAATATGATGAAATGTTTTTCACAAATTTTCTCACTCGCATCATTTAGAAAGGATTTAGAAAAATAAAAACAATGCATTTAAGAGATATAACTAGCACCCTAATTGCCATTTAATTTATGTTTAATCAATAGTTTAAGTTTTTTTTAATCGTGTATTTTATCTGCCCTATTAGATGTTAGATGATATCGTACAATCGCATATATAATCAAAGCTTTTTGCAACTATCATTTATTTATTTGTCATTTAGAGGAATTAAACAGAAATAAGCCAGACATTGTTTGTTTATTTTTTCTACGAATTAATTAATATTAGCATAAACCTAACTACTCCGAAGATTAGTGAGTGATAAGGTTACAACCGAAACGTAATCCACATATCTTTGTTCCTTACCTCAATATGAGAAGTTCTCAATAACCAAGGCCTATGCGCCAAGATCTTATTAATATCATAAAGGTTCCTCAATTTCTGGGGGATGCACTTCAGTCCTCTCAGCCAATTCTGGTCGCCCCCCTGCAGCAAAAACTCCTGCTTCTGGAGGGTAATCAAGTAGCTGCACTGGTGACGTCCGGCAGCCTGAAATTCGAAAACCACGATGGATTATTGAGAAATTAGGTATATGTCGCAAAATTAATAGATATTTTAATCATACGACCTAAATAGATTTAACTGACATTGCGGACAATTAATTTTTAAACTAGAACGTCTCGAAGGGGACTAAAGAGTAAGTACCGACGATTTTTCAGAGGCATATATCCTGAATGCAGGGGGTAGAAAGGGTAATTAGCAATACAATACAATTTTCTAAATCTCTACAGGATCTGGATTTTGTCAGAAATTCTCTCCCCCAGACCAATTTGGTATATCCGTCACTGTGATTTTTTCATATTTACTGTAGCTGTAGGTGAACCTTTTTGTTTATGTTTAGGATACATTAAAAAATAGCGGTAATATAGGTAACCGTATTATATTAAATTATTTTTATTTATATCATATGACTATTTCATGAGACGTATCGAGTTATTTGAATAAACAAATAATTAGCTGCGTTTCCTTTTATTCCGACACGTGTAGAGCTTATTTTCATTATCAGGGTCACATAATCATAATGACTCAGTTATTGGTGTTCGTACCGATGGTACCTCAAGTCAACGATAATATATTATGACACTTGTATGTACGTAATGTTGGCAGTTTTTTGTTGTTTTGGATAAGATAAATTATCATTTCCGCGTAGGCCCGCGAATAGTACAGGGTGTTCACCCATAATGTCCCCCCCCTTTAACTTTGTTAATTTTTAAGCTACAAAAAAAAATAAAAAACAGAATTGTAGGGTTTTTAATGTAGTTTTTGCACACGTAAAGAAAAAAACAAGAAAGTGTACAGTATACAGGGTAGATCAAAAAGAAACATTTTTTTAAATCTAGCTCCCATTTTTTATTCGATTTTTCGATTCTACGTAAAATTCTATGAATTTTTAATATAACACACTATATCCCTATTCCTAATACTTTAGGAATTATTGACAGTTGAATTCGCTATTTTTTAATTATAATAATAATTCTTTAATCATTTTTAAAACAGAAGATACAAAATCACTACTCAAAGCAATGAGGTCGAATTGAGGAAACTCAATATTTTCACCTCAATGACTTCAAAAGCTAAACAAAAAGTTATATTCTTAGGTGGCTGTTGCCATAAAAAAATAAAAGAACAAACAATATAGCGAATTCAACTGTCAATAACTCTTAAAGTATCAGGAATAGGCATATAGTGTGTTATATTAAAAATCCTTAGAATTTTACGCAGAATCGAAAAATCGAATAAAAAATGGGGGCTAGATTTAAAAAAATGTTTCTTTTTGATCTACCCTGTATACTGTACAATTTTTTGTTTTTTCCTTTACGTGTGCAAAAACTACAGTAAAAACCCTACAATTCTGTTTTTTATTTTTTTTGTAGCTTAAAAATTAACAAAGTTAAAGGGGGGGGGACATTATGGGTGAACACCCTGTACATTATAATGTAAATGTGAAAAGTGTGTCGAAAAAGTAATCAAATTAGGAACTTAAAACTTTTGAACGGCCTTTTTATATCATATAAATTTAAAAAAAAAGACCAAAAGCAATGCGGTCATGAGCAAAGTTTAGTCATTGACATGAGTAAGTCATTAGGTACCTTTTAATGGTAATTATGCTCTATTTTCTAATAAATGTAATTCTTCTTTCGCGTTATTAAAAACAATCGGCCTATTTTCCACGATACAGACATACTTTTAGATGTCATCGGCAACAGCGCCGAAGTAGCGGTAAGTAATAGTACGGCTTGCGTACCATTTTAAAAGAGGGGAAAAAGAAGGGGAACGATGTTGGCGCCTTCATATTTAGTAAACAAATCTGTCTATTTTTTCATATGTCTTTAGATGCATTTTTCCGTAATTTTCTAAACTTCACAAATATTGAATGTTTGAGTTAGTTTGGGTTAGCCTATATACTTTATTAACGCACTTAACAGGCAAAAAGGGAATCAAGAAAATTCATAAAAATACCGCATACATTTTCTAAACTATCTGATACGTTGTATTGCCGCCTCGGCCTCGAGCAAGTCTTAAGGTGAGTTGTTCCAGTCTGCTAAGAAACCATTCGCTGGATATTCAAGAGTTACAGAAAGCCGTTCGCGAGATTGAACAGTTTATCACATAGATGTTCAATCGTGTTCATATCAGGACTCCTAGCGGGCCAATCAAAGACAGTGGTATTTAAATTGTTTAAAAAACGTGTTGTCATGTATCATATAAGGCTTTACATAGATATACCACCCCATACCGTGACGGATCCACCATTAAAGTTTTCGTACTCCTAGATCGAATTTTGGCTAAATCTCCCACCGGTTCTTCGGCATATTTAGACAATATCTTGATTGATCTGGGAATAAGACAATCGCTCACGCTTGGTTATTCCAGTGACCATGTTGGGGCCATAATTTTGGATCTTTTGAGGGCCTCCTAGCTTTTAAGTTTACCTCATTAGGTCGTCTGCAGATCTTTTGTTTACTACCTACAACATTGCGATTTTGATAAAGCTGCCGTCTGACTCTAACAGCTGTAAAAATTGTAGTCCCGCATTTATGCGGGGCATTTTTGTTGTACGACCGGAACCCCCGTCCGACTCACACTTCCCGTTTGTTAGTACTTATGAAATGCTCTTCAGCCTGTAGCTTGAGCTAAGAAAGTTGTCTGATATTTGTAAATCAGCTCACTTAGAGTTTTGAAAAAAAAGACTTAAATTTTTGTCACTCTCTTTTTTTGAAAAGGCTGAAAAACTACCGACGACAATGGCTTCAAATATGCAGCCAAAACTAAGTGCGTCGCTTTTTATGGAATCGAGTTGATTAAGATTTTTGTGTGTTTTATGATCTATCTTTTTTATTCGGGAATCCGCAATTGCTTTAAAAAAATATTCCGCCATATAAAACCCAACAGCTTTTATACTAAAAATGTGGTCGATACCTCCCAATGTAGCAGATTTATAACGCATTGAATGATTTATTTGAATCACCGTGTACAATTTAACTTAGCGTCCTCATTTGATACTCTATTGTAAATTTATCGGGAAAAAGTGTTTCTTACTTAAAATACATTTGAATGCTGGGCGTATATAGGTTAATTTGGAACAGGCAATTTATTTACAATTCACAAAAGGAAGTAGGGCTAGCAAAAATGCAGCATTTTAGGCCATAATGGCTGGACTTTTGTTTTTTTTTTGTATAGGATTTTTGGTTTTTTGTATCGGATTTTTGGCCCGTCAAGGTTTGGTGGATTTGTGTGTTTTTAATCATACATTTTTCTATTTTTTCATGTTTTGACAGGATTTTTCATGTCATAACCTCAAAATACTGTACCAAAGTCGCAAACAACCCGCAAAAGGCTCTTCACTCAACAGATAGGACTCTGGGCGGAACGACCTTCCCAACAGACTAAAACCCGAAAATATCAAAAGTTGTTTTAAGATTATTAAATCTTATAATAACATTTACTGTAAAAAATACAAATTTAATCATTGATAATATGTGTTAAATAGGATACAATAAGTCTTGATTTGTGTACATTTTTAATTCTATATAAGTTTGAAAGTCCAAACAAACGTATCTTTTCTAATATTCAACTGGCTTTTTGTATGCATGGTTTTGTGAGACCTCTCTCTTTATGTAAAATTGTGGTTCCTTTTTCCATCCAAATGCTGGGAATTTTCCAGTGATTTTGTTGATTTGCCGACCCTTAAAGGAAACCTAACCGAAAAAGTTTAAAAACAAATAGTCTTAATTCTTATTTTGACGACTCGAACCAATACCGACTCACTCGAACTCAAACTATCGAATCGAAAACACTGATACGACAGTTCGATACGAAATTTCTAGGAGAAAAACTCTCTGAAGTTTTCTCTATTTCGAAAATGTCGACAAAATCGAAAAATGTAAAAATGATTTCTACGTCAAAAAAAAATTAATTAAAATTTAATTTTTTTTCTCGAAAATTCTGTTTAAGAAAAGAATTTTTCGACGAGAACCTATGCGAAAAACTGTATTAGGAGACATTTTCTAAATGATGGTGCCTTTTATACAGGATGAACTAGTTAAATTTATACTTTTCGCCATTTCGAGTTTTGATATATGTATGTCACCAGTTAATATTTTATTACCGAAAAACCGAATAATCAGGACCAACCAAACTTTCGTACATTAAAGAAGGGGAATATGGGCAAAACATACCAAAAAATGGCATCGATTCGATGCGATTTTTAATTTTTTTTTCTTATTTTTTTTTCAGCTTTTTTTTCGCCAAAAACCTCGTTTCCCTAACTTTTTTTTTCTAAAACAGAGTTTTATCCACAATACCGAAACAGAATATTTGCACTCGACGCGCGTTTCGCTAACCATGTTAGCATCATCAGGAGATGATTAAAACTTACTTAAACTTACCCAGATAAATTGGATTGAAAATGGAGTTTTAATCATCTCCTGATGATGCTAACATGGTTAGCGAAACGCGCGTCGAGTGCAAATATTCTCTTTCGATATTGTGGATAAAACTCTGTTTTAGTGCATGTTGCCGAAGGTTCCAAACCCCAACGTAGGTAACTTTTTTTTAATTAAGGTTTTTTCTTTATTTCGTTTTATAATACTTTATTAACTTTCCGAACAATTTCTTCTTTTTTTTTTAATTCTTTTCCTTATTTGGTTTCATAATACTTTTATTAACTTTCCGAAAAATCTTTAGCGTTTTTTTTAGTATTTTTTTCTTATTTTAATTTATAATACCTTTATTAACTTTCAGAACAGTTTTTTTTCAATTTTTCCCCATTTCTTCAAAAATATTTGTTTTTTTTTTTCGTAAGCATTTTTTTCCTCCCATTTTCGCCATCCCCGACCTCGTAGCTGAACTCCTGTACTGAGTCCAGTTTTCGTCCAGGATTCTCATTTTATCGGCTACATGACCTGAAAATTTCAACTCTCTAGCTATACTAGAACATGCTTAATTAAAAGGGCGTTTCACTTCGATAAGCGTTTAATTTTTTCTAACTTTACCCTCGCTAAAGAAGTTTCACTTCAAAAATATTCAACACTTTAATACATCTCGAAAATGAAAAACATGGTGCAAGCGCTATAACTGCAATAAACATTTTAGAAAGTCAAATAATATTCAAAGTCAAATTTTCCAATGGAATGTCTTATTTCAAGCACGTTATATAAATAGAATAATAGATAAGAAGTAATCATCATATTTCTATTGTGACGTAGACAAGCAGGTCAGAGCAGTTCATAGTTAGTGTATTATTTAAATGTTTGTATCTTATGCCGTATCTACTAAAGCCTAAAATCATCCTATTACGGATAATGGATTATTAATTGAGCAAGTTCGACAATTTACTGATATAGGAGGTGGGTTAATACACCAAAATAACATATCATTATGATATAAGGTAGGTATCCAGTAAAGCATCGTTAAGTTCTTTTATGTTAATAATTAAGCCAGTCCCTAGTAATTTCTGCTCAACTGAATCTGGCCCGACTCGACATTACCAAAGTATGTACTTATAGTTTGGATTTTTCATGAATAAGCATTTAAATGAGATAAAATAAACTAATTAGGTACACCCTTGAGGAACATTCATGTTATGTATACGTAAGAATCTTTGGAAACATTTCCATCATGTTCTATAATGACCACAACAACGTGGTACTTTACTTACTAAGTTTTGACGAAGGCGTTGTAAAGTTCCTGGGGTATTCCGAATTCCTATAGAATGCTTCCATAATTATATGCCTAAGAATACTGGTTAAAAATACACCAGTATATGACCCTACCTAAACCCCCTACGGTTTAAGTAGGGGGTTTAGGTAGGGTGGCCAGCATGGTGTTAGTCTCTGCTACTTATCGATCGTTTTGTTTCAATGTTTACACATAGCAATGTGATAAAATTAGCCACGTATCAGAGTATAGTCGCAGATCTTCAAGCAAATCTCGTAAATCGTTTTGCACATTCTCACCAGCCTAAATGTGATTGTTGTGGAAGTTGAAAATTCCACTTCTAGTAATAGCAGCCTCGTTCGCGAATAATATATATATTTTTTTAAATATCAGCCCGTTTTGCTCAAGCTAGTGGTAATACTGTTTGTTTGCAAGCACCAAAATCCTGCTCCTCCGACGCCTGAACTCGCCTTCTTGGGTTGCAATAGTTGGGGTGCTTAAAGACAGATCGTATTCCCAAATAAGTTCAAACAGTTTTTTCTACTTCTATACATCTTTCATTTTTCAGTCGTCCAGCACCATCTTGTATGCGAACTCTTTTTATAAAGAAGCATGAATTCTTAGCATACTTTTTAGGACTTACGTATAACCCTTAGAACAGGATCAAATGGATGAAAAACCAAGCGGTAATCTTCGATTGGAAATTATTTCCTGGTACACTTGGCGTGCTTCTTCCCAATTCGTATGAATATTGGTAACGGCTTGTTCTTTAAAAGAGTAAATCATCGAAACTTTTTCTTATGTTCATGTGAAATATGCTCACAAAAGATTTATGTTTAATACTACGTTAATAATCCTAATTTGAAATACAGGGTGTCAAAGAGACACGAATTTTTGCCTTGCGTTTAAAAGACGGTCTGCTTCTTAAAAAACTTCGAAATTAATATTTTAATTTAAGTTTTGATACTAGAATCTCTTTAAAATGTGAATTTTCAGGTTCAGGTTTGAAAAAGACAACGATTATAAAAATTCAAGCAAATTGCGTAAAAAAAGTTTTTCGTTTCAAAATTCCCCAGATAAATTGGATTGAAAATTTAATTTTGTGATCCGATTATATTTCATTATTTACAGAAAGTTATAAAAATGAAATTGATAACACCTTAGCAAGGGTACAGGAATTTCTCGAATATTTTGCCACCTAGCCATAGCGTTTATTTATAACAAATATCGAAAGATAGTAAATACAAAATTTGAGTTTTTCATGAACTAAAGGATATAACTATAACTCTATATGTATATGGTTCATTTACTGAATAGTCCGTTAGTTACTTTTATACCTTGGTCTTTCCAACACATAACGTTACAACACAGTTTTTGACATTTTTCTCAGTTACTTTTAGAGATAATATAATATAATAATAATAATAATAATATATATTTATTTCTTCATAAATTTATAGATACATTTTCATGATAGCAAGACCAAGAAATAAATTAAAGAAAACCCAGAAGTCCGAAGACCAGTGCGGGCATACTCAATCTTAAAATTAGTCACTATCTACCATAACAATACCTCAATCTATACTTTCAAATTTGAAACACCTTGTTTATCAAACAATATACCTACATATCCAGATCCTTAATCTTACAAAAATCTTATTTCTAGCTACTTGGATTTTTACCATTTAGGAATTTTATATAATTCAAACTGTGTAAAAAAAAATACAAATAGAAATTACTCTATAAAATTTATCTTGTGACATAGTTACTATACTTATATAAAATATTTTAACACAAAAAAGGAAATGTTTAACATACTACAAAAACTTAAAAATTAAAACCTAGTTCAGAAGACGTCTTTAATTCTAACAAATTAGCAATGTCAACTCTATTTTTACTGGTAATCCACTGTTTTGTTTTCTTTTTAAAGCTATTAATTGTTTTACAGTCTTTGCTTTGATTCGGAAGATGCCTGTATATATGTGGCGCTAAGAACCAACCTGACCTCTGTGCATGCGTAGTTGTAACTTTTAAAGACCTAGTTTTACTCTCATATCTGTGTCTTGTGTTATGTTCATGTGATATACTTTGAAGAGAATATCTACCTTTAAATTGCACTATTAGTATTTTATATGTGTATAATTGCCGTATATCAAATATTTCAGAATCTTTGTAGATCTGATCACTAGGGTAAGTAGCTCTTTTACCATATATAGTCTTTAAGAACATCTTTTGGATTATTTCTAGTGGCTAATGTGTTTATAATATGTCCCGCCCCAGCAGCTTATCCCATATTGTATATGAGATCCCACTAATGCATGATACAGACATTTCAGCTGGGGCACATCTAATATCTTTTTCAACTGTCTGAAATTATAAAGAATAGATCTCAGTTTTTTGACGATACTATTAATATGAACATCCCATTTTAGATGTTTGTCTATTTCGACACCTAGATACTTCATGTGTTCAACTTTTTCTATTGAAATATCTCCATATGTGCGGAATTTAACGTTATAGTATTAAATGTTGCACTATTTTTATTGTTGCAGCTAAATTTATGGTAAGAGACATTTTATTAATTTTTAATCGTATGTAAGTCCTCTTCTGCGATTTGCTTTACCTCTGCCCACGATTTTCCCTCATATAAGATGACTCTATCGTCTGCAAAAGACGATACATCTCCGTATTGTTGGTCTAGTTCTAGTAGTCCATTAATGTATATAGTGAATGTAAATAGCAGTGGACCCAGCACTGTTCCCTATGCTGTGGTACACCAAATCCTAAAGTTGTGGCACTGCTCCGATGCTTGTCAATCTCGACTATTTGTTGTCTATCTAAAAGGTAAGATTTAAACAGATTCAAGGCAGTACCTCGAATTCCAAGACTATCCAGACACTCGATTAAAGTACTGTGTTCCACAGTATCGGAGGCTTTGGCCAAATCTCATCAATCAGGCGAAGATAGAGGTATCAAACCAACAACACCTCTACGAAAGGACTGAGTGCTCACAAAATTTCAGCTCATGACGTCATGCATGTGGGCCTTTGCGATTTGGAGCGAAGATGTAGGAGGAGCGCTTGCGGGTGGAAGGATAATCGCGATCGAGGCGCAATTGGTTGAACGTTGCCAGACTACTACGATAGTAGCGAATATTAGGATGTCCGTATATTACAATTTCCCCAATATTGTAAATAAAACATATTTCGTAATTTATTTATTTGATTATCTAATACTACTACCACGTTCGTGCCCTTTCCAGTGAACTCTCGACAATCTGATGATCGGCGACGCCGGATAATTGGTGGTCGCCGCCGCCGCTGCACGCTGTGTAGAAATTCTCGAAATGGGAACAAGTAAGTAAGTAAAGCGCGTTTCTCTAACTTTTTCGTTTACTATTTTTTTCTTATTTACTTTTATTAACTTGCCGAACAATTTTTTACGTTTTTTTAAATTTTTTCCCATTTTCTCGAAAATTTTTGGGTATCCGGGGAGGTGAGGGGGTTATAATTCCCCCCCCCCCTCCACTGACATTTTGACCACTTTTTAGATTTTTTTAAATGTAAGTAATGTTTTATGCTGTATTGGACAATTCGAAATTTCTAAATTCTTTCCAATTCAAAAACCCTCGATAAGTGGTAGTTGGTAATTTAGACATACACATATATTTACTGAATTCCACTTACCATAATGGCGATATAGTGCCGGTAGACAAATGGTAACGGTCCATCTCCCCTAAGGATAAAGTTTTGAGTTTGGAGAAATTTCTCCAAGTAAGAAGGATGGTAGCCCATGACCTGGGAGACATGATCCAGTCTATTGTTCTGCAGGAAAGCGTCTACGAAAATAGTGTGAGTCTGAAAACAAAAGAAATATTTTTAAAAAATTAAAACAAAACAGTTGTTTTATTTTTAAAAAAAATCCTAATCAGACTTGAGCTAAGTTACACGATCAACCCAATTTTGTCTACTGGAAAGGGTAGTGTAGGCTTTGCGGTACATTAAGGCATTTCTGGAAGTTATCGGGTGTCGCTAGGAATTTACTCAGCGTTGCGAGGAATCTATTGGCCAATCTGGGGCACATTTGAAAATTATTCCTATAAAAACTTGAGCATTCTACCCATCGCTGGACGAAAATTTGAATGCGCTGTACCACTAAAAACTACGACCAAGTACACAAGTGGCTGTCATATTTTTTATGCCTCACCACCCCTTTCGTTACCTGGAATATAGTTTTCTATTTTAGTTTTTATTGATCTACCTTGGCATTATATACATATTGATAAAATTACTGCCAATTTCGTTAAAAAGATTCCTTTATTAGACATTTTAGAGCACGCTGCAAATAAATAGTCTAAATCGCACATTCGCACCTAAATAGTATATAAAATAAACATCTTTTTCTATAAGAATGCAAACTATCTCGAGCGTTGTACAAACTAAATCACCAAACCAAATGCAATGCCTATTAATAATTCCTAACCCAGATTTCCACGAGAAAGTTCTGCTGTTCTAATCTAGGTCCTTTATTTTCAATCCAGCAACAAGGTACGGTATATTTTAAGCCTGATTATTGCTAACATTAGTAGGCAAATCATACAGGGCGCTTTAGAGAAAAAGGAGGTTATCTTTGCTTATATGCCATCAGGATGATTAAAATATTATCCTAAATTTTTCCTTATATTGAGACCAATAGATCTTTTATTTTTGTTTAAAAGTTTCGACAAAACATAATAGTAATGTACTGCTTTCGATTTTGGGTTAGATGCAATTATTGAACATAAAACTACGAAGTTATAATTTTACGTCTTATTTTCATTTAATACCTTATAACTTATGCCAAAATCCAATTGGCATTTAAATAAGGACTAACCAATAACCAAGGATTATGCATGAACCAAAATAGTCTGCTCATTTCTACTATCCGTAGAATGTTTAAAACATCTCGGTTTTCAAATCCTTACTTCAAACACAATTAAATTCTGGTATTCACAATGTACAGGGTGGCTCGAATTCGACTCTGAGTCGGTCAAATTAAGGAAAAATTGCGCCGTTAGGTGCCTAACAATATGCCGTTTAGAAAGTTTTAAAACTCTTTCCGGAGATATCAGGAAAAAATCGAAATACATATTTAAAAATCGTTCTATTTTTTTCCTGAGCTTATTTAAAACTGAATTTCAAATTGGATTGCACTTTTGCATTACCACTATTCAGTAGCGGTATCCAGTTTAAAATGCTACGTTTCGTCTTCAAGGGATCATCATCAACTTTCTTTTTTTTTAATATGAACTTTAATTTTTTTATCGACTTTGGTATTGGAGCTATTAATATGGGCATGCGTTTTCATTTATTTTTTTTTAAATTTTATTTTTAAATTTTTATTTATTTTTTTAAATTATTAATTTTGGATTGGGATAAAAAATGAACGAACCCGTTTATTTAATTTTACTATTTTTAATTATTATTAAAAATAAAAAGTCCAATTTTCCACTTAACACAAAAAACAAATCAAAATAAAAATTTCAAAACTAACAAACTATTTAAAATTACCCAAAACAAAATAAGTAAATTCAAGAGAAATTAAAAATAAATAAAAGAAACAAATAAAAACACATTCATATTAATAACACCAATATCATCTGAAAAACGATAAAAAACCGTATTTAAAAAAGAAAGTTGATGATGACCCCTTGAGGACGGTACGTCGGATTCCAAACAGGATACCACCATTGGATAGAGCGGAAAAAGTGGCAATGCAAAAGTGCAATTCAATTTGAAATTCGTTTTGAACTAAGCTCAGGAGAAAATAAAACGATTTTTCAATATTTCGGGTTTTTTTTTCGGGTAATACTCAGAATTTTAAAATTTTCTAAACGGCATATTGTTAGGCAGCTAAATGCGCAATTTTCCCTAATTTGACCTCTCTTACGGTTTTCGAGTTCCCCATATATAGACTCGAATTCGAGCCACACTGTACAGGGTGTTCCAATGAGGACTGAACAGGGGCTTAATTTTGACATTCCCTGTATTTTTAAAACAAACCAAGATAACCATTCGATCTATTTTTTCAGCTAAATTAAAAAATTGAACCAAAAAACAAAAGACTTACGCTATGGATTAACTGTTTTTTTAAATGGAACACCCTGTATATTAGTATATTGTAACAAGCAAATTTTGGAGAGGCGACGTGCGACGTTCAAATAGGCGAGGACGTGACAACCCTGGAAAACGAATGGCGCAGCAGTAGAATCGAATCGGTGTTATATAATACGGAGTATATAGATAGATTAGAAATAAGGCGTAGATATAGTTATTGTACGATAGCAGAGTCGACTCATGGCGTTATGTAATGATGATAACTGTACTGGCGAAGGTGTATTGGCGAAATAAAACGTGTTACTAAAAAATTAATCGTTTACAGATCAGAAGTCGGGATAACCTACGTATTGTGTTATTTGTTGTGGAGAACGGTGAAATACGCGATTTCGGCGAGGTAAATCGCAGTGGCAACTTCTTCTTTTTTTGTGAGTGGCGATATCACAAAAACTCATAACAAAAGGCGGGCGTTTTTTACTATCCTTGCTTGACAGTAGATTGACATTTGGCGATTTTTCAGATATTCACGTTCACGATAATAATAAACAAGTGTGTGCTAATTAATTCGTGATTGTTGTAAAAATTGTGGCGTATTTTAACTGTGTTTATTGGCATTGGTGTTTAAAATGCGTTTTTCAAGTGATTTCCTTTGGAGGAAGGCAGAAGTGACGAGTTAGAGCTCGATTACGAGTTGGAATTGAGCGACAGTGACCACGACGAAGGCGATTCGGCGATGGAAGACGAAACAGTCTCCATGGTACATAAGCTGTTGAAAGGCGGTTTGGCAACTAGTATCCAGCAGATTGTGGCGGCCGAAATGGCAAGGGTGGCGAAGCAAAAGGCGGCGGAAATGGTAAAGGCGATGAAACAAAGGGCGGCCGTTGGTACTGGCGGTACCAAGGGCAACAAGAAGGGCGAAAAATCAGGTGAGAGCGTTCCTCAGGCGGTAGTGGAGCATGCTTGTAGCGATAGGGCGGACTCCGCTTGCAGTTCGGGCTGTATGGGGTCAAGGGCAAGGGCAGGCGGCGACATTATTGACCCTTTCGATCCTGATAGCCGGGACTGTAACGTAGTCAGGTGGTTGAGCAAAATTGATTAGCTGGGCGATATTCATGAATGGTCGAACTATGAGAGAGCGTATTTTATGCAGGCAAAATTGTAAGGCGCAGCAAGGAGCTGGTTTAATCGGCTCGATGAATATGACCTCTCATGGGAAGATTGGAAGGCGGCTCTTAGGAAGGCGTTTCCTAGAGTGCATGACTTTGCTCAGCTGCTCAAGGAGATGATAGCGAGGGTTAAATTGGACGGCGAAACCATGACCCATTATTATCATGATAAAATGGCGTTCATCGAAAGGTGTGGGCTTTCAGGCACAAAGGCGCTTTCGTGTCTGATTGACGGTCTACCTCTCGACTTACAGGCGAATGCGAGGGCATTTGGTTGCTCTTCCCCTGGCGACTTGTATACTGGCTTTCTTTCCTCTTTTGACAGATATCGGCATCCATCAACCGATATTGTGGAATTGGAGGGGCAAGGGTCATGCGCAGGCGAAGGCGACGAAGACTTTGCGGTCTTCTGAGGCGATTCTCAAATTGAGAGAGGCGTTTGGCGAATTTTGGGTACCCAAGGCGTACAGTTTCCAACTGCTGGCGCGGTCTGGCGTTTACGAGCAAGGCGTTAGCTGACTGTTTGGCCAGGCGAGGTGTAGAACACCGATGGCGAAAGGTTAGGTTGAAAGGTGCATACAAGTGAGTGACTGGCAAGGTGCAAAAGGCGAATGGTCAGGTTGAAAGGTGCATGCAAGTGAGTTTAACTAGCGAGGTGCAAATGGCGAATGCTCTGTTGGCGAAAGGCGAGAGCTATGGCGATTTAAAGGCGAGTGAGAATCTGACAAAGGCGTAATATAAAAGTGACTGATAAATGGTGAATGATAAAAGGCGTAAGGTTGCAACCACAGGCGAAACCCTTAGGGTAGGCGATTTGGTGTTATGGCGAATGCACAGATCGATAAGATCTGGTTGATTTACTGGCGAGTTAAATTAATGAGGGCATTAATTGTTGCAGGATGGCCGAATGTAACAAGCAAATCTTGGAGAGGCGACGTGCGACGTTCAAATAGGCGAGGACGTGACAACCCTGGAAAACGAATGGCGCAGCAGTAGAATCGAATCGGTGTTATATAATACGGAGTATATAGATAGATTAGAAATAAGGCGTAGATCTAGTTATTGTACGATAGCAGAGTCGACTCATGGCGTTATGTAATTATGATGACTATACTGGCGAAGTTTTAAGGTGTAAGGCGGAAATGAGAGTGGCTGTAATAATATTGGCGAAATAAAACGTGTTACTAAAAAGTGTTGTTTACAATATTAAACAGCATTTTTTACAATTTTGCAATTTTTAGGCTTTAAAATGATAACTTCATTTTGATATATTTATAGTAATTTAAACCGCACGTAAATATCTAGGTAAAAAAGGTACATCAAATATTTCTATATCAACCTTTAAAAAAGTAGGCGCATCATAAACATCATTTTAAGCACGCTGCAGCGTGCGATAATCGTTGATTATGATGCATGGGTAATAAAAAATTAAATAACGTAAAAACGGCTGAACCAAATGTCAACTTTTATGGTATATTTTAAATCAGAAAAAAAGATCTTTTATTTTAGCCAGAAATATACAGGGCATTCCATTAAAATATATAATTGAAACTAACCCATCAAAACTTTCATATTTAACAATGATTGTTAATATGACAGTCACAAACCATCACTGCACATGATTCTCTACATTTATATAACGTTTTAATATAGGATCTTAAATCTGAAAAAAAAATATAATTTTAAACAAATTCCTTATCCGCTTTTTGTTTAGCGCACTTATAAGATTTATTTACATGTTGCCCACGTCATATTTTCTAATGACATAGATTATATTCATTCTGTTAGACACGTAAACATATTATTTCCAGTTTAATAACGATTAGAGACAGACAGTAGGTATTCATCTTTTTTTATATAACATTTCAGTACAGAATCCTAAATCGAAGAATCCTTATTTGTGTTCTGTTTCATGTTGTCAGTTATGAGATTTTTCATATTAAGCGATACAGAAATTCCCATTTAATTAAAGAGATTACATTAATCCATAAAACTTATATGTAATTACAAAACATAATTCCTAACTAAAATAAGCACCATTTAACAAGCCCGAGCTTTTCATTTCGTGCATGTATTTAAATCGGATAATAAAAACCTACGCACCTATAGACAAGAGAGCTTTATCTTAACTGGTTTTACAGTGCTGCCTTGATTTTTTTTTGAAGTATTACGTTGCATCTAAAATGTTATAACTGAAAATATTCTCTAACCTATAAGTCGCATAAGCCCAATTTATAAACATACAGGGTGACAATCTGAGTACTTACAATGGCTATAAAGAAGATCAAACAACCAAAAAAATACCATTTCTATAAAAACACGGGAGGGGTAAAAATGAGGTATTTTGCGGACTCTCTCACCTCTGAAGCACTACCCTCGTGCACTTTAAGCACCTGTCTGGAAAGCTTATCAAAAATTATATTTTTAAATAGTAGCACATAACAAATGGTTATCCCCCGTTTCCTAATTCGGTAACGGTTACACATATACTTTAGGTACTTATCTCGTAGTGGCGCAAGAATAAAAGTTCTTATTTATTCTTGTAGTAGTGGTAACTATGTTCAGAAATGTATAGAGTAATAAAACCTCATTAGGTATGAAAAAGAGCTACAGAGTGGCCCACCAATAATTTATGCCACTTTCATAGTTTGGCATTCGTTTCATTGCAAAATTCTTTCTTTTCATCAAGTGCAGGTAGTACCACTCGGTTTTGGGTCAATTTATGCGTTTTGCCTATTATTATCTATCCATAAACACTGAACATGGTACGCCAAAAGCGTTGGATACTACTTGTAGAAAGAATTTAAATTTAACCAACCCACCTTTTAGTCACAGTTTGGCAGAATCTGCATTGTCAATGGTTTTCCCCATTTTCTTGAGGTGGTACCTCCAGGGGTCATGTCCAGTGACAAGGTCCATGATCAGTTTTATCTCATTTTTTGTAGCTTGAGAAGCTTTTTTGTGTAGTTAGGCGAGTGAGAGATGAGTCTTTTGGCCTGTCTCTAACCCAAACTAACCCAATGTGTCTCTTTCTGCCTTTTTTCCCAATTACTGAGTTCATTCATTACGTGCCCTCTAGTGATGCCACAGAATGGTTCAGGCCCGCAAAAGGCAGTCTATGCACCATTCCGTGCAAGCTGGTCAGCGGCTTCGTTGCGTTCCACACTCTCGTGCCCTGGTACCCACATTAGGGTGAGTCTGTTTCTGTTTGCCAGTTGATCTGCAGCCATCCGACAATCCCACACTAGCCGGTAGTTGATTCTGCTAGATGCTAGCGCTTTTAAGGCTTGACTATCTGATAGGATATAGATCTTTGTACCTCTTAGACCTTTTTTGGCACATTCAGAGATGGCTATATTGATAGCAATTACTTCTGCTTGAAAGATGATGCGAGTGTTTCCTAAAGGTGCAGAGATTCGACACATAGGTCCGTAAACTCCGGATCCCACTCCTTCTGTCATCTTTGATCCATCTGTGTACCAGACAAGTGATCCCTTCTCTAGTTATTTTAGTATTTCCCTTGTAGTATTGCGGTCTTCAAAGAAGCGATCAAAATTGAGTTAGAATGTTCGAGGAAAATCAGACTTACGACTATTTCCTGGACACATTTTCGATAGGGGTGATGACAAATAGCCCTCTTGGGGCAAAACTAAAGGCAGTGATGGAGATGGGCTTTACTATACTATACGGGCTTATTTTAAATTAGTGAACTTGGCAACACAGGTGCTACCAAATGGTAAACAACTTAGCATTTTGAAATAACTACAAATTCAACAATATAATAAGGTTTATTGCTGTTTTCATCGTTTGATATTTAAAACGCAGGCAAGGTGTAGGAAATGTATTTGACGTTATTGAGCTTATAATATATCTGTTTCGAGTTCGTTGTTTATCTCATGCTTTTTGCTGTAATAAATTATGTAGGTTAATAAATACGATTCTTGTTTGTTGTTAAATTATTGAAGCATGACATACATATATTTAGTAGTGCTAAAAAAATTACACCGTAGTATAGTCGTTCACCTGATAATCCAATCTACATCTACCAGAATTTCGAGACACCTCTGGACTATTTTCAAAATTGTAGACTTATCTAATTGAAATTTTAAAATGTTTGGGTATAAACTACTTCTAAGTACTACAAGTCACCTGTAAATGCTATAAACACGAAATGATCAATATTCTTCAGTTTCCCATATGATGCAAACTTTTTCGCAGGCACTGTATAGGTATTTTCTTTTTCAATTTTCAAGTAAATATATCCTGGCAATGTTCTTATCAGGACATCCTTAGGATCTCCTCACAGGTTGTTTTTGAATATAGAGCTTTTGGATATTCAGATAAAGTGGCATGGGAATAAACAGAAAAACGTGATGATTGATGATTACATGCATACAATAGTTAAAAAACATGAAATTCACACTGGTTGACCCATAGGACAATTACTTTTATTTTAAATGGAACGCCCCATTTTTCTCAAGTTTTAGATCCTACACAAATTCTAGGCTGATTTTATGCATCGTGTTTTAGTAGTTAATTTTGAGGCTTTGTATAGTAAAATATCCTTTATATTATATATTATGAATCATTCATGAACATTCACAATAGATGCAATTGATTCATAATTACAAAACAGTTAATATAGTCTAAGTCATTAACATTTATCTAACATAAAACTAAGTTCAAATATGAAAAACAAATTTCGACCAGATTTCCTCACAACATGCAACATTATTTTTCGTCTTTGGAAACCATTTCTGATAATTTGTGTGTTATTTTTTTGACTTCTATTTCTAGACAGGGTGTTTCTAAATGGTCTGTACCAAACAATAGCACAAATTCCCGAGGCTAAAATATACTTATATTATTAAGTTAAATAACAATACTAAAATATTAGAAAAATTCGTTGGTCCCCGAAAACCGATTCATTTCCGGTGCACTTCACATTAAATGTTTGAAATCATTTAAATGAAAATCTTCAAAATTGATGGATCGGTAAAGGAAATTATGCCCTTGTAAATTGGCCATCCCGCTCACCAAATTTAGTGCCTATTGATTACTTTTTATGGGGAACTCTTCAAGTTCTGATAATATGATCTATAACTCTAGACCTATAAACACCAAATAAGTATTGTGGGCACGAATACAACGTGCAGTTTCAGTAAACATTTTCGGTTAAATGCAGAGATAATGGAAAGGGGTGCAGTTCAACTTTGTCCGTAGAATTAAACTCTGTGTACAGGGTGGTTCGAATTCGAGTCTATGTATGGGAAACTAGAAAACCCCAAGTGTCAGTAAAATTAGGGCAAAATTGCGCATTTAGGTGCCTAACAATATGCCGTTTAAGCAGTTTTAAAATTCCGAGTATTTCCGGAGATATCCGAAAAAAAAAACCGAAATATTGAAATATCGTTTTATTGTTTTCCTGAGCTTATTTTAAAACGGATTTCTAATAAATTGCACTTTTACATTGTCGCTTTTTCCCGCTCTATCCAATGATGGTATCTAGTTTGAAATCCGACGTATCGTCTTCAAGGAATTATCAGAAACTTTATTTTTTTAAATACGAACTCTAATTTTTTTTATCATTTTCAGATGATATTGGCGTTATTAATACGAATATGTGTTTTTAATTTATTTTTATTCCTTATTTTAATTTTTATCTTAATTTTTTAAATTATTTATTTTGCTTATATAATAATAAACGAACCGACTTATTTAATATTACTATTTTTTATTTTCATCAGAAATAAAGGCTCCAATTTTCCCCATCACAAAAAAAAATATTTTTATAGAATATTAAAAATTTAAAAGTAACTTAAACTATTTAAAATTACGCCAAAGCAAAATAAGTAATTTAAAAAAAATAAAAATAAAGATAATTTAAAAAAAAACTAAAAACACATATTATTCATATTAATAACGCAAATAACATCTGAAAAAAGTTGAAAAAAATAGTTCGTATTTAAAGAGAAAGTTGATGATGACCCCTTGACGAGGAAAGATGATAAATATGTAAATTTTTAAAAAAATAATAACTTTGACAACCTATCGAATTTCGATTAACGTCAATCGGGCTAGATCCTAATATTTTAACCTCAAGAATTGGTGCTAGCAACTTGTCAGATCCTTTAGGGACACCGTGCATATAAACTAGCTTATTTAAATATTTTTGTAGGAGAATGTCCAGAGACCAGAAATCCAGGCTATTTGCAGGTCAGCTTGAAATTCTTTGCCTATTCTGGACCTCATAATAATATATATTGCTGCCATAAACTTCCAGGCAGCAGTACTTGCTTCTCAGAAAAACAACGGTCCGAGAAATGCTCTTTCTTGGATGGCAATGAAGAGGAATTTCATGGTTCCCTCATAATACGAGTACTTTTCTGTTGTTCAAACGTCTTATGTTCAAATTATCCTATTAAATAAATTCCGAGATAAATTCGGATCTTCCTCGATACCTCCACTAAAATAGTACAGATAAAAGTATATTTTCCTTCATTTTGATCAATTAGTGTTTTAAAAAAGTAGGTTTTTGAAGTTCGAAAAAAAAAGAAATAAAAAAACAGTTCGAATTGGCAAAAAATTATTTTTTTTTTCGTTTTTTTTTTAAATTAACTCCATCATCATCATAAATGAATTGGTCCACATTCTCGAAAAAAAGACATAAAAGTGAAAAAAATGGTTGCAACTAGAAGCAACAACCCTCTAGATAAGAACATAGATAAAAAAATGTTCCAGCAAGGATTGCCGCCTGTATTACCGACAAACATGGAATGTTACAATTATAAATACAAATCGTCCTAATGAAGAAGATGATCGTAGTTTTGACTTGATAACACTGATGACGAAATTGTGTCTTCAAAATCTAACTAATTGTATTTATAATCTGTTTGTTTTGTGTTATGACATAAAAGTTGTTCAGTTTTTCTTAATGATAAGTTCATTTACATCGATTTATTTTTTTAAATATAATTTTTTGTTTGCTTTTTGCTTTATAAGAATATCATAGTTTTTTTATTATTTATTTATTTTGTAAGTATGTTTTGTGCTTTTGTCAGAATTCTGTTTGTTAGACTTTCCTATTTAGTATTTTTTTTGGTATACTATAATCAATTTGTGTGCGCTACAGTTCTACTTTTTGGTTTATAGAATTAAAAAAAAAATAATTTGAATTTTTCCATATTTTGGTTACCTTTGGGAAAAACGGAAAAAGCGTTTTTTTCGAAAAAAAAAAATTGTTTATTTCCAAGTGTTACAACCGAGGTTACAACACTAATAATCAGTAAGGTTTGGAATGTCTACAAATGACATGAGGATCTGGAGAAAAGATCAATTCCGTTAGTAACAACTTTTGGAATAAATTCCCTGATATTATATTGCAATAAATCGAAAATTTCACACGAGGTAGATTATATAGGTTAATCAGTGTATTTACTGATTGTACTACCTAAAAATAACGAATATCCTTGAGAGGGCCTAGCAATAGTAGTACACAATACATGACAAAAATGTCTAGACAAATAACATGGCGATAAGAGGTGAAAAGCAGATAACGCTCACTGCAAGTTATCAAAACAAAATCGTTAGCAAAATGCAGGGGTGGGTTCCGCCAAGATCCGGGCCGAATTTTGCTTTTAATTTAATTTAAAGCTTTAATGTCGTGCGGTTCTAGGCGCATTTTTTTTTTTTTTAAGAAATTGATAGTTGCTGTTCCAATTGCATGTACTTGGCTATGATTCCAGCCTGAGCGACTAACCCAAACTAACCCAAAATGAATACATTATATTGGCACTTACGCCGTTAGTTTAAAAGATGAAAATATATTGAATTGCTTTACTAAGAAGGGTAATAATATTATATAAACGCGGATCTGATTGTAAGATCATTTTTATGCCATAATATACGACTAAAATCTTATATCGAAATTCCACTAAATGCAGGAAGAAATACAAAATTACGCCATTTTTTCAGAATTTGCAGCGGTATATTATATTTGGATTAAAATATTTAACATATTCATAGATAAAGAAGATCCGGAGTTCCCTATTAACGGTAAAAGAAGATCGCCGGTTATAGGATATGTTTTAAGCCGTTAATCGAATGGCTGAAGTTCCTGGACGAATAATATTTCTAATTGACTCAATGATTACAAGAAAATGTAAGTCTTAATGGGGCTCCTTGAGGAACTAAATGAGCAAATATATGAGTTGTATTTTTTTTATCATCCATATAGTATGAATCTAACACATAAGGGTAATCTTAAGCTTAATGTAAACCTCATATGTCTGGGTCTAGTAAAAATATATGGAGAAAGTCCTATGAAATGAAAATATTGTAGTAAAAAATTGTCCTTCCTAATTTTAATAAGAATTTTAAATTCAAAATGCATTAAAGTAGATACTAAACTTTACATCTTTAAGTGAAAGGAAATTCATCAGTATATTGGACGTTTAATAAAGGTGTATCTATGGACAAAACGCTAGGCGAAAATATTAGGCTCTAGCCCAATTTACCTTAGTCCAAAAATGTAGAGTTTCGGAGCTACAGGTTGTCAAAATTATTATTTTTAAAACTTTTTGGTAAATATTTGTCTTGATAATATCATGATTGGCACCAAATTTGATACTTGCAGGATTTTTAGGGTGACAAATCTAGTTCTACCCAGTTTCGATGTACATTTCAGAGGCCGCCACCAGCAACATTTCGCCTATATCTAACGCTTCATTTTTTGTGCTTCGTTATATTAAAGTTTTAGTTAAAAGTTCTTATTCCTTAGCATCTTTTGTCCAAAAAACATATACCTAATAGTGTCGCTTCGAGCAGCCATTTGTAATAATCTAATTTAAATGTTTTATTGCGTAGTACTGAAACTTATGGTAGTCCTCCTTCACACTTTACCCAGATTTAGGACTAGTCCAAGAAATTTGAAACGGCATTATAAGGGTCAACAGGCTAACAAAAAAAACTTAATAACGAGCTAGTAATAGCAAGAATGATCTGGCAAAAAATAGGAATAACACACACAAGTCAATAACAAAACAAAACAGCAAATTTGTATTATAAACTGTTCCATAACACTCTAAGTAAACGTTCAAAATGACCTTCGTGTTTATGTAAATAAAAATTAATGCTACGAAGAAAGTTGAATTGCACCCTTTCCATCATCTTTGCATTTAACCGTATCATTTTTACTGAATTTGTATCGTGCCCACAATTATTTTTGTTGGATGTTTATATAGGCCTAGGTCAAGGATATACCATAACTTTATGAGTTCTCCACAAAAAGTAATCCATAGGCATTAAATCCGGTGATCGGGCTGGGCAATTTACAGGCACATCATTTCCTCTGCCGATCCATCGATTTAAAAAATTATCATTTAAATAATTTAATGCACCGCCGTGCATGAGCCACATATTTTGTCAAATAGCCAGTGGAAAATCATCCAATAAATTTCGGAAATTTACGAGATGTTTCAGGTAATTTGTTAAACCATTTAAACGAGGTGGTAAAACAACAGGACCAATAATAAATTTGTCAATGATTTCTTCCCATACATTAATGTTAAATGCATGTTGATAATCAACAACCTTGATTGCATGCGGGTTTTCGTTAGCATAAACATGTTCATTATGTAAATTTGTCATACAACTTCTTGTTAAACAACACCAATCGGCAAATATGTTTTTATGACAAGTTTCATCAGATGGTCTCCGTTCAGAAGAAGGCCAGTTTCAATCCACGTAAAAGCTCTTGTGCTATCTGGAGGTGGAATGGATGCAACCGCTGCTCTCTTACAGCCCTATTTACTGTATATTTACAAACTTCAAGCTGCAAACCTTGGTGAGTGATGCTCAGCCTTCTTCTTCTTAAAGTCATTTTAAAAATGTCTTCCTCAACCGTTGCAGAAGTAAAACTACCGGTTGCTGCTCGAAGACGACTTTCAATAGCGGCGAATGTTTGATGGTTTGGTACGCGTCTATTTGACAATTTTTTCTGTGTACTCTCACCGACTCTCGACCATTTCCTTCTCGATTTCTTATCCTAATAAAGCCAAAACTAAAACTAATAAAAAATCCCATAGGTAAGGAAAATGTATATAATAAATGTAGATTATTTTATTCCACATGAGAAACCGTTCCAAGTTTTAGTTTAGTTTATTTACCTACATTTGTTCGTAATTCCCGATATTTCAGTTACAAGAATTTTTTTTTAGGTAGGTAAATGATGATTATATGTCAAGAAATAATACCTGTTGATTTTGACACTTTCCTAATATCAGATTTTTTCCTCCATAGGAAGAAAATGCAAACACTGTGAAACGTCGTATAGTTTCTCATCAATTTGTAAAATTAGAGTAGTTCTTTCAGGTTTCATTAATGATTCTTATTTTATTTATTTTCTTTTTGTTGTTATCTGATGCTCGTAGAAAAAATATTGTCCATAACACGTGCGCAAAGTGTCTTTCTCGCACTTAAAACATATCAGAATCTGCTCCGCGTCGTTCGTACCTGTTTTTGCCTGCGGAAAAGTATCACTTTGCGCGCTCGTTAGGAAAATACTTATACGCTGCCACCTTTGGCAAAACATATTTTTCTAAAAATTTCACACTAGGCCACTTTAACGCGATTGTATTCATATAAGATATTCTGAGACTATTAATTACTAGTAATTAGTATTAATGAATAAATGATAATATTAATAATATATTAATATCATACCGCTGCATCGCTGAAGAGCATTCCGAAGATAAACAAAAAAAAAACTAGTCCGACTCTGTGCGGTAGATAAGGAGTCATTGACTGCACATTTAATGAGTCCGACCCAAATAAACTTAAATGGCAGATACTGTGATAAGCATAATTGTTAATAATAATTATCAAGGACATTTTTGGTTGCTAGGAGGCCGATCTATTGTTGTAATTTGCTGTTTGTTCTGTGGCCGTCGAGTTCAACGTCGCTAAAATTTGTTTTAGCGACGTTGCGTCGAGTTTATCTATATCGAACACTTTTTTGCGAACTCGCATGATTTAACCCTTATTCAGGTTCAAATTTGTTTCAAGATGTGGATTGATACAGTAGATATGAAATCATCAGCGTCACTTGAAATATTAAGATGTGATGTGATAAAATTCTTAACGTCAGGGGGTATTCATAAATGAAAAAATCGTCAGAAACCTTTGGTCATTTATATAAATACTTTACGCGTTTCGACATCAACAACTTCAAGAGTAGGTATATTATATAGAGAGCACATATTATTTTGAAAGTGTGAAATATGTACTCGGCTGATATATTATTAAGAACTTATTTCTTATTTTAGCCCACTAGTGTAATGTAAATTGTCCTTTCAATATTCCAAATCTCTTAAGTCTACGAAAGATAGAAATTTACAATGCACTTGTGTCTTTTACTCTTTTGATCATGAAACATACCATTAGTGGAATTTAGTCAACGCCCCTGAGTTAACAAGCGCATTCTGCGGGAGTTAAGACGCCCTTAGCTCACGCATTTTCATTACAGCATCTACAGATATTACTCTTTTCAAGTGGAAATAAATAACAAAGAAAATAAAATCCTTAGTATAATAGATATTAAGATATTTATTGAAAACTATTATCACGTCAAAAGTTATTTATTATAAAGGTTAACAGAACAATCTTTTCATTTTTTTAAATGGGGAAATGAGGAAGTCGAGACATTTGCCGAATTTTTAGGTAATATACATTGAAATTCGGAGTATTGTATTGGCTATGACTTTGTTTTCTTTTTCTGGTTTCTTCCAAAGTTTCTACAGTTTCACTTAGAATTGCTATTTTTGGCTAAATTTTCAATTTATAACCGTCTTCAACACACTTAGTATGCCAGCCACCATGACGATTTACTGTTAGATCAGTTAGATCCGCTTCTGAATCTGCCAAGAGATATGTAGCTGATCTACGGTAGTTTGTAAATTGTAGATTGCCAAGGAGTCGTTTCGGCAAGTTTCAGCCGCCCAGCACTGTTACCTTTACGGATATTTTGTACATGACTCTAGAACTTAATTTGTGTCCAAGAGATGTAGGCTTCTTCCAAACGAACCTATTTTCTTGGCAGGTAGTTGACTCACTTCTTGAGGTGATAGCTGTACTAGTTCAAGATACTTGAGCCTTTTGCAGAGTTGGGTTGGGTATTGGCAGAGTAGATGTTCTGCGGTTTCAGTGGCATTATTGCAAAATCTGCATCTGCCGCCTTCTGCTTTACCTATTGCCTTTAGGCGCTACTTTACCGAGCAGTGTCCAGTGAGCAGTCCGGCGTCAGTTCTAATTGTTCATGTCTGTTCTGCTCTTTTCGCAGAAATGGTGATAAACCTTTTCGCCTGTCTTAGTCCAGCAATGATTCTCCAGTAGGACGACAGTTGGTCTTTTTCCCATTATTTGTTTAGTTCTTCGGTGATGTGGCTCTTCATAAGACCACAATAGGGCGGCTCTGGACCATAATATGGTGCTCCATCTCTTTCTTTCGCAAGGCAATCTGCTTTTTCGTTGCCCTCTATGCCTCTATGGCCATGGACATTAAAGTTACTTGGTTGCGTGTTGACAATTGTTTTAGGGTTTGCTTACATTCCCAGACTTTAGAGCTTTTAGAGCCGCCTAACTGTCTGAAAATATGTAGATGTACTTTCTGTGAAGTCCTTGTGTGAGGCACTCCTCTGCATATATATTTATGACAAGCACTTCTGCTTGGAAGACGGTTATATATTGGCCTAGCGGTTTGGAAAGCTTACAGTTTGGACCTGAAATGCCCAATCCTGCTCCTTTCGCTAGTTTTGGACCATCTGTGTACCACGGCGATGCGTTATCGGCCTGAGGTAGTTTTTTATTCTTCCATCATTTGCTGGAATTCTCCAGTTTTATTTCTTCAGAGATGCGCAGGTGACGTGTCAAATCTCCAGGCTGAATTTGCCTATTTGGAATCGCCTGTGAGCACTGATAATCGCCTCCCTCTTTACACTGAGATGAAGAGAAGGCATGTTCAGCAATACCTCTAAGGCTACGGCAGGGCACGTTGACACTGCCCCTGTTATTCCCAGGCATACCAGCCTATGCACTTTATTAAGTTTGGTGTGACCATGGGCTTTATTACTGTTTGGTAGATGCAATATACCATTTTTGGTTTCATTTCGAAACTGGATTAAAAAAATCTGCCATAATCGATGTTACATGCATGGGCGAAGATCAATATAAGTTCGGATCATTTGGACATCTATTCCTATTTCTATTATTTAACAATATATAAATTTTGAAATCCTCTTGCCTGGCAAGCTCTTCCAAGTCAATAAGCGCCACCTTCATAAATATTCTTTTATTATCTGCTTCTAGAAGTAATTTAGTGAGTTACTAAATTTGTATATTTACTGATATTGATATTCATTTTAATAGATATCATTGTATCATTGAATAAAAGACAAGAGATATGGAGGTCTGTAAGTAATGGATACATTCGCAAAGTGTGTTGAATGAATGAATGAATGAATCAATGATCTTGGGGGTATTAGTAAACTGCGACCTGTATAGATCTATTGTGTTGTCCCCTTTCCTTGGTACTTCATTCTCAATCAGAGTACCTCATCCAGGTTCAGTGCTTTAATAAAAGGAAGTAGTTTGGAGAGTTCTATGGATGGAAGTTCCTCCTGTCCGACCATGCAGCACTCGAAGCAGGCCATTCATTTGTTCACGACCGCCTCGCACTCCGTAAGAAGGTGTTCCGGAGTTTCCTTCTCAGAAAGCCGGTGAGAATGCGGAGATTGTTCTTACTCAGTTTTATAAGGTTTTTAATCTTCCTGGGTGAGGAGGCCCTAGAAACATCTTTGATTCTCTTAACTCTGGAAGACGTTCCCATAACCTGATCCATTTGGTTCGCTCTTCTTAGTATATGTAGGTGTGCATCGCTATGCCACAGAAGGGTTCGGGACCTAAGAGCGGAGTTCGTGCTCCTACTTTTGCCAATTGGTTTGCTTTTTCATTGCCTTCTATCCCAGCGTGTCTTGTTATCCATTGAAGGGATAGTTTGTTATTCTTGTCTAGTTCGTTTAGCCTATCTAGGCATTCCCATGCCATTTGCGCTTTGATGGCTGCTTGACTGTCTGAGAAGATGACAATCTCTTTCTTCTTTCTGTCAAGGTTGAACTGCGCACATGTTCCTATAGCCCTAATTTCCGCCTGGAATATGCCCGAGTCCTTTCTTATTGCTTCAGAGAATTTGTTCCTAGCCCAAATACTCCGACTGCTGTCTCCTTTCCATTCTTCTCTACTTCTTATCACGACCGTGAAGTATTTTGCAAAATTGTATCTTTGACAATATCGTCCCTGAGGAGCCCAAGGAGTGGTATGTGCTGTGTCAGGGATGTCAGTTCACTCTTTTTAAGCTATCCTCCCTTGCTCGCTCCCTCTCTTGTGATTCCAGTCATTGCTTGTCTAGCTGCTCTCTCTACAACAATGTGTAGAGGTGCGAAGCCTACAATTGCCTTGATTGCTGCTGTTAGACATGAACCCGTAAAGTAGGGTGAGTCTTACTATCATTGTATACATCCATCGCAGGATTTCTGGTTTACAACCCTAGGTTTTTCCTGCAAGACTTCGGCACACCATGAGGTCCCTCGTGCCCTTAGTTACAACTCCTTCCCTGTGTTTATTCCATTTGAGCATGCAGCCCAGCGTTATACCTAGATATCTGACTTCCGATGCCGGCAAAGTATGTTATATGTAGTATGTAGTTATTCTCCTAACAAGTCCGCAAAGTGCTGCCTTTCCGCATGCAAACAGGTAGACGAACGACGCGACGCGGAGTTAGTTTGGGTTAGTTTGGAATTTTTCATATGCTTTAAGTGCGGAAAAGTCGCTTTGCGCACCTGCCAATAATGTTGAATTTTTCTACATGAAACTACTTTTTTTATTTATGAGACTATTCACAGGCCTATAAAAACAAAGGTCGGTGAGACTATTCCTTCCCTCATCGAAAGAGCTAGTGAAAAGAAAACCGTGACATTAGAAAGGACAATGTCAAAGTTCGTAATAATTATATTCAATTATTTCAACAGGGACTGTGAAATTATCCACTCCCATAACCATTTAAAAAATTAAATACAACGGTTTTTTCAAAAAGTAATTTAATTTGTTGGTTAATTTTTCGGCGATCAGCCGTCTAAAAACTGCACGAGTTCATGTTCATAATTTGAAGGAAGAGCCCAATGCCGAAGGTGGATGTCTCTTTCTTCAAATTATAAAAGTGAACGAATGTATACTTTTTTTTTTAAGATATGCAAAATTATCTCGATATTTTGTTGGATGAGTGATATTCGTTAGAATATTTCCCGAAGAAGTAAATGACTTGAAATCTACACTGGTGAGCAACTGCGTGAGGAGTGTCGTCATTAAACTATTTTAAACTGGCAGTTCATTGAGAGTATATTTTTCACAAGTATAAGTATAAGTGGATACATATTAATGTAATTTGACACAGGCAGTTGAATTATCGCTGTAGTCTTACACTACCGATAATTTTTTTAAATTACTGCTGTAATTCATCGATAATTGCACTCCTTGTACGGGAATTCTGATACACAAGGGAAATGTTCGTAATAATAATGAGGTAGATCGTCTAACATTGTGGAGCTATATTTGCGGTTTAATATTTTTAAAGGGCAAAAAACAACGAATATTAATAATTATTCCTGCAGATTATACACTGAAATCTGGATACTAATAATTTAATATCATGTAGATAAGGCTTGCATGGGATTAATTTAATTCAATAGAGCGCATTACTCAATACCCAATAGATTATTCAAAACCTAAAATTAGGCCCAATAATAATCATCTCTAGAGTTACATAACAAGTTAATTATTTTATTTATCCAAGTCGGATAAGATTTATATACGCTGGCAAATTGTGTCACACACCATTGGGCCCGAAGCAGCGGAGAAACCGTAAACAAGATTATTATTTTTGGATTAAAATAATGCTGCTTGACGGTCAGAGATATTAAATATATCGAAAATACAGAGCTTTTAGGTAGGAACGAAATTTGATTCGAATGGTAAACTGTTAGAGATAATCTTGTTTGCGATAATGATTTTTAATGAAGTTGCCTTTTGACGCAATCAGTGCTCTTTCAACACACAGTATCTAGTAAATTAAGCCACAAGCTGGAGTTTCGGACAGTACTTAAAACAGACTCTGAATATACCTCCATATAATATAGGGTTTCAGAAAGATATTTAAAAAATATAATGCTGAATTCTCAGATAAAACAAAAATTAAGTCAATTAAAGAAAAAAATAAAAATGTTCGTAGTTCAAAGAAACTGATAAATCGACGAAAATCTAGATGGTATCTAACAAAAAAAGGGGACATATTATTTATTTTTTATCCTTATTGATTTTGAGTTTTGTTAGAATATATTTTCATCCAACGAAAAATAAAATATTTATGAAAAAAATTAAATTTTTATTTATATTACGAATTTTTTAACTAAGGAATTATTCTAGATTACAAGATTTTTTAGTTCTTATTATATTGTTATATTAATATTTAACATAAAGTTTCCATTTACCAAATGTTGAATTTTTGCCTTCTCGATTTGTTCCCTTGCATGAGGAATCGGGATAAGAATCATAACGCTGGGTTTTAAAAGCGAGTTTTCGTTCTCAAATGTTCGCAATAGTTAATTTTTAGTGTATACATCAAGGGAAAAGTTGGGAACAGTTCTCGTATTCACAAACACTCTGATTTTTATAAAATAACCAAATACACTAAAATGCTGCGAAATTCAAGGCTTTTGTAGTATCACACAGTAGGAAATTAATCCACAAACTGGAATGTCGGACAGTACTTAAAAACACTCTAAATATGCCTCGATATATAGGAGTTCAGAAATATATTTTAAAAAATATAAGGGTGAATTTTCAGATAAAACAAAAACTACTTCGATTAAAGAAAAAAAATAATAATGTTCGTAGTTCTAAGAAACTTGCAAATCGATGAAAATCTAGATGGTATCTAACAAAAAAAAACGAAAGAGTTCAAAAGAGAGTTGGCAACGGTGAGTTCCTGAAATTAACAAAATTTAATTTTCATAGCAGACATAATATTATTTATTTTTTATCCTTATTGATTTTGAGTATTAGAATATATTTTCACCCAACGTAACATAATATGTATGAAAAAAATTAAATTTATTTATATTCCGAATTTTTTAACTAACGAATTATTCTAGATAATGGCAGATAAGAATTTTTATTTTTTTTTATTGTTATATTAATCGAAAGTTTTCTCTTACTAAATGATGAATGTTTAATTTCTCGATTTGTTCCCTTGCATGAGGGATGGGATAAGCATGATAATGTTGGAATTTAAAAGCGAGTTTTCGTTCTTTATTTTTAAAAGAATCTAATTAAATACACAAATAGATAGAATTTAAGAAATATATGAATAAAAACTTGGATGTCAATTTTTTTTTTTATCAAGAAACAATCTATACAGGGTATCCTCAGCTCCTCAGCACCATAAATGATATAGGTGAATCTTGGTTGAGTTGTAGAAACGACTGAAGAATGTCCCTAACACAATAATTATGTTTTTGATTTAAAATACCGAAGCTGTTACTTTAATCTCAATAAAAGTCTGAATTATTTACAACAAAATATCAATCCATAATAAATGGTAATTGAAATTGAACTGACCTAGCATTTGACCTCGGTCAATTGACTAAGGCACAACTATAGATTTAAAAAATAATAATTTTCCAATGCTGGTTTCGTTATTTGACAACGATTAGATAAGTAAACAATAGGTCGACAATAAGTAAATGAAAAGTCATGGATGTGCAACCTGTGTAATGGTCATTATTCCTAAGTTTTTATCAGTAATACTCTTAATAATTAAAAAAGAGCTATATAGACATTGCTAGATATAGAGTTTTGTGGAGAGTTCGTAAAATGCAAGTTATGCAAAAACAGCAAATAAAAAAATTTAATGAGAGAATATTTTATATAACCTTCAACAAATTAGTGGACAGATTACAAACGCACAACAATATTATTCTCAAATTTTTATGTGTGCACTTCAATTTTTGAAGTGTAAACTTCTTTAGGCGCGTTTAGCACATTTTTTCCTGGGCATTGAATAGCGTGAGCCGTCGCGCTCGGATCTGTGATGCTGAGTATTTTTCTAAATGTATGTAAATATTTTTGAAAAAAAGCGTCAAATTGGGTCGTTCTAGCGCCTAAAAATTCGCGAAGAACGTAAAAAACCAAGAGCCAGTTCGGTAGAGAATTTCTACAAGAAAAACTCTCTAAATGCTTCTCTGTTTCGAAAATGTAGGGAAAATTGACTTTTGTAGGACAATGTAAAAACATCGATTTCTAGATTAAAAAAAGTAACGTTTTTATTTTTTTCTCGAAAAGTATTTCTTTTTTGGAAAAGCCGATTATTTGACGAGAATCTACGCCAAAAACTGTATTAAAAGACACAATGAATTGAGTTGAATTTAAACTTTTTACCATTTCGAGTTTTGATACGCCACGTCATTACTTAATATTTTAATACTGGAGAACCGAATAATCTGGGGCAACCAAACTTTTGGGCATTAAAGAGGAGAGATATAAGCAGGCAATTCCAAAAAACTGCATCGATCCGATTGAAAATGCCGAATTGGTGATTTTTAATTTTCAGTTTGAAAAATATATTTTAAGCGTATACGTTGCAGCCAGCGCATAGCTATTTTCAAAAAAAAGCGTGTGCACTATGTGCGCATATCTAAGTGAAACTTCTTAAACTTAAACGCCCTAGCCGTATACATAATATCGTAACGGATTTGGTTCAAAAGTAGTTTTTTTAAATATACCACTCAATTACCAAAAAGAGAAGGCGTAAATGAAAAAAAAATCTGGCGCGACCAAACTTTTTCATAAAAGTTTCGCTTACAAGGTAATAGAGCAATTTTTTATTTTTTGCTTGCAAACTAACAAAGCTATCACAATAAAATCTTATACATATCGCAACGGATTTGGTTAAAAAGTAGTTTTTTTAAATATACCACTCAATTAACAAAAAGGGAAGACCTAAATGAAAAAAAAATCTTCATAAAAGTTTCTCTTATGTCTTGACAAGGTAATAGAGCAAACCCCATATTTTTTGCTTGTAAACGAACAAAGATATCACAATAACAATATTTTCATATTTTTCGTTCCGCCAGGTCGTGTCGCTCGTCGTGTATCGCCCGCCGTGTGTCGCGACCTTCAAATTTTAATCCCGGCGCGGCGCGCGTTAAGAAGTTTCACTTAAAAAAAAATATTCTTCATAAAAGTTTCGTTTATGTCTTGACAAGGTAATAGAGCAAATCCCATAATTTTTGCTTGTAAACTAACAGATATCACAATAACAATATTCTCATATTTTTCGTCGTGTCGTTCGTCGTGTATCGCTTGTCGTGTGTCGCGACCTTCAAATTTTACTCCCGGCGCGCGTTAAGAAGTTTCACTTCAAAAATCAATCTTAGATTTGTAAACTTCGCGATCTCTACTATAAAAGTGCAATAAACAATTTTTTCTTCAAACGTCAGTAAATCCGTCATTACTCGACTGTGTAGGCGGCCGTGAAGTTTCGTTTTACCTCCGCCGGAGCTTTACTTTTCACTTTTCCGCCGGCGGAGGTAAAAGTGTTGTCATAGCAACATAGATACAATACAAACAGACAACAAAATAAGCGTCAACAACTCGAGATTTATTAAACTAAAATTTGTATTTATCACTCAATTTGTGCACTGCATTTCTAAAAATCACTAATTTAGGAACAAATTGGTTATTATTTAATCGAACTTACCCAATAACTGCTTATCAATACGGAATTAAAACGCAATCGGAGACGCAATTTTAAAAAAATAATTATTGTTGACAGTGTCCACTGACAGCTTTATGTTACATTACTATAGCAACAACCTGTGCCTATTCACCGACACCGGTCTAAGCCCCCTTGCGAACCCACTTATCTTTAATAATAATTATTATTATTACTATTAAAGAGAGATGTTTTTGCATTAATTTGTCGACATTTGAAGAAAAAACAGCATATTTTATTTGGAGGAAAAGTTACTTTTCCTCCATATAAAATAATATACTATTCCGAACGAGATCAGGAAATATGAGGAAATCGAGATTAAATTGAAATATGCAGAAAATCGCAAAAAATCTAAAAAAAATAAAGTGTTCAATATACCAGCATTGTTTACGTATAAGAATAGATAGCTTTGCTTTTGGTATGTCATGGGAAATTTAAAAGAATAGGTCTTCTAATATTTTGAACTGACGATAAAGTAAAAAAGAAATACTAGATTTGTACATTTAATTGCCTGAAATCTCTTTGAAAAAGCTTTGAAACTGGAAAAATAGGTCAGATATTTTCTGGTGATTAGATGGATGGATTTTATGGCAGATTTCGAAGTGAAATTTTACTTTTAGCGTATCGATGCATATAATTCTTGTGATAAGTAATTAGATTTATTTGCCTAAAATCTGATTTAAAACGATTTAAAGATGGGGAAATGGGCCAGGATCGGAGAATTTGGACATTTTTCAAGCGACACGCAGCGGTTTATGCCAGGGAGATTTCAAGATACAATTTTATTTTAAACATCGAAGTTGTGGCAAGCAATTTCAAAGTATAGAATACAAAAAATATTTGTATTTCATAATATTAATCTGGTATTGTTGGAAGTTTTCACTTTTGTCGTATGATCTTAGAGATCTTTCACACGAGGATACTGTATGCGAGATTCGCGTATCCGAGATACAGGTTAAACATACATTCAAATGGACCTATTCACACGGCACGAGCGACGCATATAGTATCGCGATACCGAATTTCTGCATCCCGGCAACTTCAGCCGCTGGATGCTGAATGCGTATGCCGCACACAAAATTACCATTACGATATACGGACGTGTTCAGACATGGTTACTTTTGCAACAGAGAATATATCATAGACGCAGGATATTTTTCGGTATAAATTGAATCGTCATAGGTATTATTTACTACGCGCTAAAGTGATGAACCTATGCACGGCACTGCGACTATTTTAGTCGTTGAAGTTGAAGCAATACGTGAATTCGATGCAGCAGTCCAAGTTTTCGACCGAGACCGAGATACTGTATTTCGGATACGCGTATCTCGCATACAGTATCCTCGTTCCTCGTCCTCGTGTGAAAGAGCTCTAACACATTAGCTCTGATTCTATATAAGAATATGAATTTAGTTAAAACCGATACCTAATTATTGTATTGGTTTTGAGAGACCAAAAAAAAATCGAGATCTGCATTTAAAAAAAAAACAAAAATGTAATAAGTAGATATTTATTTTCAATTATCTATTTAATAATAACAGGAAAAAATATCTTCCAAAAACTTTAAAAAAATTAATAACAAAAAACTTTTTATGAAAGTTATGGAATAGAAAGTTTACTTTAGGATGCTGTATGTACCGGGTGACTTCGTATAAACTAGCACATTTCGTAACTTTTTTATTTTTTGTCATGCGGGGAAAAGGGGACATACAGGGGAATTTTTTTCGATTCCAAATCTGTCCTATTCTAATTTCAGGTAATTTTGCATATATACGGGAGGCGACAAAAATGGAATGCCCTATATATTTCTAACTAAAATGAAAGATCTTTTTTTCTAATTTCAAATATACCATACAATTTGACATTTGGTTCAGCCGTTTTCAAGTTATTTAATTTTATAGTTGCATTGAATTTACATCATCTTAATATAAGCTGTTCAAAAAGTTGTTGATTTCTCTGGCAGCCTATATCAAGATAATGTAAATTCAATGCAACTATAAAATTAAATAACGTAAAAACGGCTGAACCAAATTGTATGGTATATTTTAAATCAGAAAAAAATCTTTCATTTTAGCCAGAAATATTCATTAAAAAAATATATACTTTTTGTCGCCCCCCGTATATATGCCAAATTACCGGAAATTACGATACAGATTTGGAAAGAAAGAAATGTAATTTTTTTATTTTTGCCCTATGATCAAAAATAAAAAAGTTACGGAGGGTGCTAGTTTATACGAAGTCACCAGGTACAAAATATGACAAAAGTATAAGAAACAATGACCCCGAGTGAATACGAAAGAAAAATTTTATCACCTTGGATATTTTTCCATACATCTCATACTAATAAATTATGATCTGGCACATGATCTGATATGTGTATAGAACAATACCTTACGGGATACATGAAAACATCGGGGATTTAACCCAAGGAGGCGGCCTGAGAGCATTAAGTAAAGCGGACTATAACAATGCCATACACTGTTTTAGAGATGTTTTCTAGTGTTCAGCCTGGCCAGTCAGCAGTCAGAGCAACATATTAAACTTAAAAACTCTCGAATTACTCAGGACAACAAATATTTAAAAACAGTCTTACAATGATTCGAAAACTACAACTGTTTAGACATAATGTTTGCAAAATTTCGTGCATATCAAATTGTAGCTTTGAAAAATGTGAATTACCAAAAGGAGCAGGATTCGAATACGAGATCGGTTAAACAGAAAATAATATATCTGGAACTATCTGGAACATGGAACTTTAATAATCACGATTTTTTCAAATTTTTAATTTTTTTTCTTAGCAACAGCATTTTTTAATTATTATAATAATACACTTACAATAATATACATCATAATTTGTGCATGGTTCTCAGTCGATATTGATTATATTTTTCAGAAACCCGAAATGAAAATTATTTCTTTTGACTTTTTCTCCGAAATTACGCGCGATAGAAACAATTATTAAGAAAGCTTTTTTTTTAGAAAATCAAATTTTCGACAAAAAGTCTCTGAGTCGTATTCACGAATCTAGCATAGTTCAAAAGATATTTGCGTTTGAATGTAAAAAATATTTGATTGTATTTATTTTCACTATATATCGCAGAAACTAAGCCCTATATGAAAAATGTGAAAAGGCCTTTTTGTAGAGAATCAAATTTCCTATAAAAAACAACATTTTCGTGTCCCTCATAGTTGCAAAGTTATTGTCGAATGATTTTTTTCATCACTGAAAAATGTTACTGGCTCTTTAGACTAATTATCTTTCATTCTATATAAGAATATCAATTTAGTTAAAACTGACATATATTTTTATTGGTTTTGAGTGACCAAAAGAAAATTCGAGATCCGCATTTTCAAAAAACGAAAATGTTATAAGTAAATATTTATTTTCAATTATCTATTCAATAACACAGAAAAAATTACTACTTAGCCTCGGATTTGGTTAAAAAGTGTTTTTTTTTTTAAATATACCACTCAATTTAAAGTTTCGCTTATGTCTTGACAAGGCAATAGAGCAAATCCCATATTTTTATCTTGTAAACTAACAAAGATATCCCAATAAGAATATTCTCATAATTTCCTTCCGCCAGGCCGTGTCGCTCATCGTCTGTCGTTCTGCGTTCGCCCGCCGATTAACAAAAAGGGAAGGCCTAAATGAAAAAAACTATTCTTCATAAAAGTTTCGCTTATGTCTTGACAAGGTAATAGAGCAAATCCCATATTTTTATCTTGTAAACTAACAAAGATATCCCAATAATTATACGCCCTAGCCTTATACATATCTTAACGGATTTGGTCAAAAAGTTGTTTTTTTTTAAATATTACACTCAATTAACAAAAAGCGAAGGCCTAAATGAAAAAAAAACTATTATTCATAAAAGTTTCGCTTATGTCTTGACAAGGTAATAGAGCAAATCCCATATTTTTATCTTGTAAACTAACAAGGATATCACAATAACAATATGCTTCCGCCAGGTCGTGTCGCTCATCGTGTAGCGTTCGCGACCTTCAAATTTTACTTCCGGCGCACGTTAAGAAGGTTCACTCAAAATATCTTTCTAAAATTAAAAAAAAAAACTGAAAAAACCATATTAAGTATGTATCCTTGCCAAAACTTAATCGAGATACCAATGGCAAGGTTCAAATTTGGGACACTCGGTCCAATACCGTCATTGTAAATTTAAGCGATGCAATTTTAAGCCATTATGCGGTAAGTACATTTCAACTTTGCAATCAACATGTTTGATTAGTCATAATGGATCACCTAAGACACACAAACAAATTAGTTATTCAAACGTTTAGAAATGAACTTCTGAATATCAGATTTGTTTTGCCCGTAGAACTGTTGTGCAACCTTTCTAATCCATGCAATTTTAAGCCATTACATGGTATAAGTTTACTTAAAAAATCGTTTACATTTCAGCTTTGCAATCAACATATTGTTTGATTAGTCATTGTGTCACATATAAGACACACAAACAAATTAGTTATTCAAACGTTTAGAAATAAATTTCTGAATATTAGAGTTGTTTTGCCCGTAGAACTGTTGTGCAACCTTTCACAACAAAATTGATATTTATTGAACGATAAAATAACAGGGTTAAAACGCATAGGTTATTTAAAATTCTATAAAAACTGCAGTAGATACGTTCGTAACTGGTTCGAACCGGTTATAGGAATAAGAATAGAGGAAAATCTTAAAAAAAAACGATAATTAATTGACCGAACGGTTATCATATTCACCACACGTGGAATATATTTAAATAAAAACTAATAATAATATTGAATTGTATAATTTACTCGTTTAGATTAAGAGAAACATTAGGTGGCTGCATAATATGCATATTAGCATCGAGACTGTCAAACAATAATACGACCAAGTCGAAAGACTATTTATATCCATACAGAGTGTTTCCTAAATACTGTAGTAAATTTTAAAGCCTAGCTAAAACACCAGTTTGTGTGCTTAAAATCGATCCAAATTAATATTATTGCAGCGATATGGAACTCTATGTGGAGGTGGACCACCCCGTATAAAAGTCAAGGTCCTCCGACATAATCTTTATAGGCTATGTCGAATCCAATTAAAGTCAAAATCTTCTCAAAATTTTCAACTTGGTTTCTAGGATTGCGATGTTATCTCGCCTCCGATATGTCTGTTAGCAACAATATTATCGCCAGCGGCCTTGAGTTAAAATGATAAGATAAATTTGGAGACCTATCTGGACCATGCATGTTTCAAAGTAATAAAAATTGAAAAACAACTTTGTATGCGTAACACATTTTTTTATCGCTCTCCACACGCCAAAGTTTTTGAACGTCGAGAGCACAATAGTATATTATTTTATATGGAGGAAAAGTGATACTTTTCATGGCGCGCTCGTGTTTAACAGCCGAACGGAGTGAGGCTGGTAATAGAGAGCAAGCCATGAAAAGTAACTTTTCCTCCAAATAAAATATGCTGTTTTTTCTTCAAATGTCGACAAATTAATGCAAAAACATCTCTTTTTAATAGTAATAATATCTAATTATTATTAAAGATAAATGGGTTCGCAAGGCGGCTTAGACCACGGTCGTAGGTGGCCTTGCTTAGACCGGTGTCGGTGAATTTGTAACATAAAGCTGTCAGTGGACACTGTCAACAATAATTATTTTTTTAAGAATGCGTCTCCGATTGCGTTTTAATTCCGTATTGATAAGCAGTTATTGAGAAAGTTCGATTAAATAATAACCAATTTGTTCCTAAATTAGTGATTTTTAGAAATGCAGTCACAAATTGAGTGATACATACAAATTGTAGTTTAATAAGTCTTGAGTTGTTGACGCTTATTTTGTTGTCTGTTTGTATTGTATCTATGTTGCTATGACAACACTTTTACCTCCGCCGGCGGAAAAGTGAAAAGTAAAGCTCCGGCGGAGGAAAAATGACACTTCACGGCCGCCTACACAGTCGAGTAATGACGGATTTACTGACGTTTGAAGAAAAAATACATTCTTTAAATCTTAGTAATACGATTAACAGCCCGAATCTGACGTAGATTGTACTATGAAGGCAGTTCAAAGAACATATTTTATTAATAAATATTAAAATATTCCTGGAATATAATTTTAAATATATATAGTTACTACTATAGTAGTAATTATTTTATTTATTTAAATATTTAAATTTAAATATTTAATACAACCCTTTATGAATGACCTCGTGAATGATGGACATTATATCGAGCAGTACTGCAGTAAAACAATATTTTTGGTAGGAGGGTGTTGGGTAAGTTTCGATGTTCTCCATTCTTTATGTTTTTTGGGGAATCCGAATCTAAGGTTTGCTAACAAAATTTCGTGACGCAACAATGAAAAAAAATGCAAAAAGGTAAAAAATCTTAGTTTTGGCGGTCTTTTACTTATAACTCAAAAATCATCAATTTTTTCGGAAAACCACTTCTATACAAAATGAAGGTACATGAAATTTCCTTCAAATTTCATTGTTTATGTTTTTTTTTCTCTGACGAACTGTTCGGGCTCAAGCCAGGTAGGCAGTTGAAAAGTGGCGTGATTTATCTGTCTCCACAAAAACCCTCATTTTATTTGCAAAACTCTGATTTATTATCAAATAACATCAATATCATCCATCACTTTATTATTATATTATCATATTATTTGAGCCGTTTTCTCTTAGGTCCTAGCTGAGGCTCCTTGATGGTTAAACGTCCTGGCAGAGGATCGGGTTCTCCCATAAACAACATCAAAGATTGAACTGGGAAATAACAAAAATTGTGAAAAAATCTTAACTTGTAATTTTGCTATTAGACACACCTACCACATCGTGTGAGGGTTCTCTTTCAGAGTTCTTGGTCTTTTTCTTCGGCCCATTCTTCGTCTTTCTCGACGCTGTCATCCAGGGACTCGACGTTTTCACACAACCCGTTTCATGTTGTGCATATTGGAGAGCAATAAAGGCCTGTCTTCCTGCAACCACAATTTCGCTGGCAGCCTTTTTAGCATTTACAAGAAATGCGCTGAAGTATTGAGTTCAATGCAGTTTTGGAAGTGGTTGCAACGGGCACAAGGCCACTCGTTGTTTTTCTTACCCCCACTCGTTCGGGTCTCTTTGTTGTTCGTTGAATATGGTTGGTCCAGATAACCACTGCTGCACCTGAAAGTAAAGTCTCATTGAATGTTCTCGTGCAGCAGCTTCAGAGGGAGGTAGTGCGGCAATATTGGGCTTGATGATGATATATAATTTCAGATCGTTTAAGCTGGTCTCTCTGCCTCTCCGATATAAAACCACGAGAAACATGTTGCCTGCTTGGGCAGTCTCGTCCCGGTGAGCTCGAGGGTCTTTGAAAGCCTCAATAACTGGTACCAAGTCATTGTTCTTTTGCAGGACTTTGAAAATTTTCAAGTTCCGCTGATCAAATAGAGCGGAAGTGGTGTCAACCACTCATCGCATGCAGGAACAATATATGGTCTGAGGGTTTTGTCTGATAGGTGAGGATCGAAAATTGGTTTGAGACACCTTTCCTTTTCCTGGTTTCATGAAAGGGACATTTCTTATGTCAGGACTACACAGCCCAATCAAAATCACGACAAGGTCGATATCTTCCCCCACCACTGTCACATATTCATTTGAATGAGCCAACTTAAGTGCTCGTTGTGATTATTAGGATATCAGCATCCTCCACTGCTTGCTGTGTTTGCTTCATTCAACTTCTTCATAAGCATAAATATCAACCGGCTCTTGTTTGTGGAATTTGTTAGAAAAATGGGAAAAAATTGAAAAGAACGTAAAAAATTGTTCGGAGAGTTAATAAAAGTACCTACTATAAAACGAAATAAGAAAAAAAAAGTTCTAGAAACGCGGTTTTCGGCAAAAAAAGGCGAAGGAGTTGAGCTACGCGGTTGGGGATGGCAAAAATGGAAAGAAAAAAATGCTTTATGAAAAAAAAATTGAAAAAAGCAACCAGTGACGTTAGTATTTTCTTATTTTGTATGTACGCCAACGTCGTACTAAACAATATGCAAACATTAAAAATTAATATTATATTTAATTAACTATAAATCAGGTTTCGAAAAAATAAAAAATCAATAATTTTTGTTTAAAAATAATGATTTTGCTGATTACACGCACTAAGCAAAATGCAAACATTAAAAATTAATATTATATTTAAACCAGGGTTCGAAAAAATAAAAAATTATTGATTTTTATTAAAAAAATTATGATTTTGCTGATTACACGTACTAAACAAAATGCAAACATTAAAAATTTATATTATTGGAAATGGTTAAAATATGCTACCCCAGTGTCTCGCATTCTTAATACTTGCATTGATAAGGGTGAATCTCCCTCGTTGTGGAAAAAGCAATACTGGTGCCGCTACCCAAGGTATCTAACCCGGATGGTTTTTCTGATCTACGCCCAATAAGTCTACTGTCTGGGTTTTCCAAGATTTTTGAGAGGCTCATATAGAAGCAGTTGATCAAATATATTGCTAAAAATAATTTGCTTTCGGAAGCACAATCGGGATTTCACCGTGGTTTTAGTACTGCTTCAGCTCTTCTCGGAGTCTGGGACGATATTATTGATGCTCATGATAAGGGCTAGACCACAGCTTAGGTCCTGCTGGACTTCAGTAAGACCTTCGACACCCTTCACCATATACTTTTGGCGAAGCTCTTTCATTACGGGTTCCTACCAAGGGCTGTACGTTTTTGTAGTAATTATCTTACGAATAAACCACAGATAACAAGGGTGGATGACACGTTCTCGGAACCAGCCGAATTAAACAGGGATGTCCCCCAGGAATCCATTCTGGACCCCTTGTTTTTTATAGTTTATATAAATGACCAAGGAAAAAACTTCAAAACTGTCGTCTGGCTCAATACTGTGATGATACACAAATCTATGAACGGTTTACTGGGAACAATGTTAATATGGCCATGCAATCATGGGCCAATGCTTAGATGCAATACACCATTATTCCATTGTAAATGGTTTAAAATTAAACCCTAAAAAATCTGCTGTGATCTACATTGGACCCTTGGCATCATGAGGCTTGTTAATTTGGTGTGCACTCACTACTCTAAGCGGCTTGGAGCAGGTGATCGATGTTCATTTGGCTCCAGCAGCTGATATTTTTTTGTTCCAACTTTGTATGTTGGGATAGAGCACTGTGCTCGAGATCAGTTAGATCATGATCTACCTGCACCTAGTCTGGAGGTGGAGCAGTTAGAGCAAAAGCAGAAAGATGACAGATAATCAACAAAAACCGCGGAATATAAAATAATAATATAACCCCACTTTATAAATTTTGAAAGGCTGAAAGGCATTGTGGCCTTTTTTGAGAAAAATATCCCTATATATAAAATATCCTATCCACGTGCTGTCTTAACAAAAAGCGCGTTCGTTTGGGGTAGCAATCTAGGAAGTCGTCCGAGCAGGAAATATCTGCTTGGAGTAGAGTTATGGCATTTCGTGTTCTGCTCCAAGCTGATTTCTTTGATTTTCCGAGCAGGTTGAGCAAAGCCAAATGAACAGGCCTATGGTCTCGACTGAACTGTGATCTTGTGATAGGTCATGAAAAGATTTTGAATGCAAAAGAACACATAAACTTAGGTGTTGTTTTTGATACAAATTTAAGATTTAAGTCACAGGTACCTAAGGTAGTTCAAAGGGCATACATGTCCCTGAGAAATTTGTATCAGAGCAAGGATCTGTTAAATATTAGGTACACTAAAAAAGCAACTTTGTGAATCTCTTTTCTTATCACACTGTAATTACTCCAATTTTGTTAATGGTCCATGTCTTAATGCTTCCAGTAGACAAATTGCAAAGGATACAGAACTCTTGCATTCGTTTTATTTATGGGTTAAGATGACGGGATCATGTAACTTGCAAGCTAAGACATTTGAAGTGGATACACCCAGATATCGCACTGCCATTTTTCAAAGATCATTTTCTCTTTGTGCTCCAAAGCTAATAAATATATATAATATTAGTCAGGGTATGACTTGCAAGCTAAGAGATTTGAAGTGGCTTAATGTGCAAAATAGAGAAAAACTTAATTTTTGCTGCTTCCTTTTCAAACTCTTAAAACATAATTATCCCTCCTATTTACGTCATAAACTTAAAACAGGATTCACTAGACATAATCACCCACGGTTTTAAAATTCGATACACCCAGACATCGCACTGCCATTTTTCAAAGATCATTTTCTCTTTGTGCTCCAAAGCTAATAAATATATATAATATTAGTCAGGATATGTCTTTTCACTCCTTTAAAGAGAACCTAAAAAATTTTTTGATCGAAACCCAACTATAAAGTAAGACAGTAACCCAGTAAGGCGGTGGACAATTTTATTTCATCTGGTATATGGTTTTTAGATGCTCCTTGCTCTTGTATTTTATAGGTATAGGCACTGTAGGTTGTTAAGTCGGATATACTATGTATTCATTAAACTGTAAAATTCGTATATTTTTATTTGATCTGTTTTCATATTAATTTAGTGTGTTATTAATTCAGTGTGTAATTAATTAGTATGTTTAATTTTGTTGAATATTTTATTACCAACTGCATATTATTTTTGTAGCTTTAAAGTACCTAATATTTATGCTTCATTTAAAATGATCAAATTATTGTAATTATTTCTTTGTACTCGGTTAAGTTAACAGCATTGCTGCCCTTCGCCCAGGATAAAATAAAGACCTTTTTTTATTATATTTAAACCATCAGGGTTGGAAAAAATCAATGATTTTGATGATTACACGTACTAAACAAAATGCAAACACTAAAAATTAATATTATATTTAATTAACTATAAACCAGGGTTCGAAACAATCATGACTTTCAAAAAAATCAAAAATCTGAGATTTTTGTTTCAACAATCATGATTTTGCTGATTACACGTACTAAACAAAATGCAAACAATAAAAATTAATATTATATTTGAACCGGGGTTTGAAAAAATCAAAAATCAATGATTTTTATTAAAAAAATTATGATCTTGCTGATTACACGTACTAAACAAAATGCAAACATTAAAAGTTATTAATATATTTAATTAACTATAAACCAGGGTTCGAACACTCTTGTTTTTTGTTAAAAAAAAATCAGAAATTAATGATTTTTATTAAAAAGTCATGATTTTGCTGATTATTTTTTTCAAGGTAATCTGTTTTACTGTCACCTCTAATTTGCAAGTAAATTATATATCTACAAATGTAAAATATTTTAATGTTAGTTAAAATAATCAACACATATTTTTATGAACATCCTGTATTACTTAAAATGTTACCCAACCGTCCGTGATATTTAGCTTTATACCCTTGAAAACTGACACCCTGACATAAACAAGCAGGGACCTAAAACACAGTTTATACCGATTCGGTACGGTATAAACTGTGCCTAAAACGAGAACGAAGGAGTGCAGTGAAGACACTGGCAGTGCGTGCCACTTTGACCGATCAAGAACCATGTATATAGAGTGGTCATAGTTTACTTCTGTAAACATGTCCTATATCTACATCATCGACATGAAAATCTATTTTTTGTTTTTTTAATTTTTTTTATGTGGTTGATTGTGCACTTGTTAATCATATCGATATGTGAATAATAGTTTATATTATTATTAAAGTCCATGGCAGGAGCTTTGGCAAGGTATACCAGGTTGTGGTCGATCGACCGGGATGCCATTTCGCGCGGATGCCTTCGAGTTGGTACTTGTGAGTTAGAAGGGCCCTCACTTGTCTTCTCGATTGGCACAATTGGGTTCTAGGATCTTGGTAAATGTTATCTTAGTTTCCGGGTGTTGATATGCTTACTGTTTAGCGGCAGTGGAGCGTCTGGGGAACTAGTTCAGGTGACACTAGCTAGTCGTCGAAGAAAGACATTATATAATAATATAGTATTGTAGAAATTGATGGTCATTGGCATGAAGCAAGGGGGCAGAGGTTCTGCGGTGAGTACACTTTATTTTTTATCATTGATCAGTCAGTACAGTAATTGGTTAATATTTTTGTGTCATGGTCACCTCAATCTCTGGCTATAGATATACCGGGTGGAGCTCGCTGAATGAATTGCATTGTCAATACTAAAAAAACTGCAAAATATCTGAGATCACTTACAGTTTAATTTCATCTTGTAAATCGATATATGTACAGGGTCTGCCCAGATTTGGTTACCAAATGGGAAACTTTTTTATTTTGGATTTTATGAGAAAAAGTTATTCTTGATAAAAATTGGTACTTGGAAAAAAACTAATTTTGACAATTCTAAATTAAGGATAAGTTATACAGGGTACTTAAAAAATACAAAAATTAAGTTTAAAAAAACAAAAATTTTGGAATATCGGAAAACCTTCTGCAGAAAAAATAAAGTTCCTATTAAGTCAAAAATAAAAGTCAAATACCATTTTTTTCAAAAGTGCATCGTTGCTGAAAAAATTAAGGCCAAATTTAAGAAATGAGGATTTTTTCGTAATTTTTTCAATAATTGTCATGAATTTTCTCCGCAATAGTGCACTTTTGGAAAAATGGTATTTGAGTTTTATTTTTGCCTTAATAAGAGCTTTAGTTTTTCTGCAGAAGGTTTTCCAATATTCCAAATTGTTTGTTTTTTTAACCTTAATTTTTGTACTTTGTAAGTACCGTGTATAATTTTTCCTTAATTTAGAAGTGTCAAAATTAGTTTTTTTCCAAGCACCACTTTTTATCAAGGATATCTTCTTCTCATCAAATCAAAAATATAAAGAGGTAACCAAATCTGGGCAGACCCTGTATAACTGCGTTTGCAACAGATAATGCAGCAAACATGGCACTAATGAGAAAGGAGAAAACCGATCAAAAATAAATTAAATGAGAGTGGTTTAGTCCTAACTTATGGATGCTCAGCTCACCTTTTAAACTTACTCTGCAAGGATTTGGATATAAAAAATATCATAGAACATTTTGCACAAATTATTAAGTGTTTCAGGAATAATCAATCACCTAGCTAAAGCAAAATACAAGCAAGCTGACGGAAAAGCATTGGTTCTTCCGAATTATGTGAGGTGGAACAGTAGAAGGCAGATTGTTTAGAAGCTTATATAAGTCAATTGGAAAAACTGTTGAAAGTATGCGATAAGAATAAAAAGGACATTGCCTCCATAGTGTATCAAAAAATGTCAAATACTGGTCTGAAACGATCTGCTGAAGATTACTTAAACATCATAAAACCCATAGCTGTAGCACTCGATAAATTACAAAGAAAAAATTAGTTTTTATCTGACGTAGTAAAAAATGGAAGAAATTAGAGCAAAAAATCGAGGAAGAATTAGAAATACCATTAAGGCAACTACATGTTTTTGAAAAACGATATAACCAAGCACTTCGCTTTACCATTTTGTAGCTTATATTTTGGATGTAACTAAAACTAAATTTAAATTGACTGCTGTAGAGAAAGACTAATTGTGAAAGAAATGGTTGAAAATACTGGATTACTACCACTTCTTGAAGTTGAAGAAAAAATTTAACCCTTTTCGGCACTTACGTTTTCAAAATGTGCTTTGCAATGTTGGGTTTCGCAAAAAAATATTCCTGACGTTGAGCAGCTATATTGAAGCAATTTTTATGTGCTATTGCTTCTTCAGCTTTAGTAGAAAGAGTTTTTTCTACATTGGGACTCGTCCACTCAAATTTGCGAAATAAATTAGCAGTGGAATAAGCAGGAAAATTAATGTTCCTCTACAAATATTACAATGAAAATAATTGCTGGTTTTTTAGCATCTCTTTGTAGCAAAATGGTTCTTGTTAGGTTTATCACAAATATTATTCTTTTATTTATATTTTCTATTTTGCAATTATTGTTGTTTTATTTAAATTTTTTACTTTGCAATAAATAGCATTTTAATTTAAGTCACCGATTAAAATCGGACGAACTCTGCTATAAACTATCCTAAATTACTAGAAATATTCGAAATATAAATGCATTTCGATATCGAATTATGATACTTATATGAATAGACCAATTAAAAAAATTATTACTACAAATTCTTTAAAAATTATTTGTTGAAAATTACCATTAAATTTAAGTAGATATAAGATCGTATATTCGGTTATCATTACAATTTAGGTTAAAAAATAAATTAAAATTAATATCTTGCTCATAAGAGAACCACGAGATTTTGAACATCATAACAACATAAAGATAAGCAAATGTATTAATAAACTTATTTCCAAAATTACTACCACCTGCGTCAATAAATCCGTAAATTAAATAATGTATCCTCTTATCACAGAAATCTCCTTATTCTTGACAGATACGTTATATTTGAACCTCGATTTAGACTATGAATTTATTAAAAATATATGAGTTTATTTCGCCTTAAATCAACACCTTATATACAGAATGTGTCGACTCTATTTATACATGCAATATTATAAAGATCGGTGGGGACTACATTTTTGGGCTTCAAAAACTGATATGAAGAATATCTCTAAACTCTAAAACCCAAATTTTGAAACAAGGTGCATATTCTAGATTGCATTATTGTTCTTGCACTTTTATTAATGTAATCCGTTTTCGAAATATCGCAAATAAAATAAATTGGGTGACATAATGTATTAGAAAAAGTAAGCATAAATAATCAATATAATCAGGAATATCGTACAAAATATTCTTAAAATTTGATAAATCGGAAAATAACAATGACGTGTTCGAGCGTTTTTCGAAATTATATATGGTTATGAAAATATTTGGAGTGGTTTAATTTTTTTGCTCACACTGTATAAACGCTATCTGAAAAGTGGTCAGAAATTAATATTTCATTGCTATCGCAAATAACAGGCAATTTCCGCTACAACTGTACAGGGCGTTCCAACGAGAACTGAATAGGGGCTTATTTTTTACATTCCCTGTATTTTTAAAACAAACCAAAATAGCCATTCGATGTTTTTTTTCTGCTAAATCCATAAAATTGAACTAAAAAACATTTGAACCAAAAACAAAAGACTTACGCTATGGATGAACTGTTTTTATATGGAACCCTGTATGTTACTACACTTTTGGACTATCTAGGGAAATCTAAACACATTTCGTTTGTAATATTCTATACCTATCCTTAGCTGTTTACGAAATATTGACAGTTGAAAGTCGGGGATTTTGACAGTTTGATAGGCTCTAAAATCTAAACTGCACTAGATCAAAGAAAACGGTTTGCACATTCCTATCTTAGGTTTTCATAAGCTATGGAATGGCAGTAGTCTTGAGTTTAACAGGAGGAGTAAAAGTTCCTATTAATTTTATCCTCGGACTAAATGCAAAGTTAATCGATAGCTTATAAAAACTTAAGATAGGAATATGCAAACCGTTTTCTTTGCCCAATTTAGCACAAAAAAAATACATCCAAGGACTATTTTGGTTTGTTTTAAAAACACAGGAAGGACTCGTTGGAACACCCTGTGCATCATCTATTCATACTAAACAAAGTGCCCATATTTCTTGATGAAAGTAGATGGACATGACACAAGAACCTACTTCAAGCCTAAACAATATTTTCGAACATGTCAAATGATATGAACTTTTTTTTCCAAATTCCCCTCGTATATACCCGACAGATTTTGATTTTTCCATCGCGAGCGCTCAACTCGGTACAACCAGTTGAATTCTCCCATTAGATTCATTTAAATATTGGAAATATGTGTGGACAATAAATTTATATTTAATTGATACTGCTAATTATCGACACACACACACACAAATACGCGAAGCAAACAAGTTTTTCTCTGCATAAAATTCAAGCACCCGTAACACAGTTCTTGAGATAAGAGATTTTAGCCGTGAGTTTTACGATAGGCCTGACCTCGTTGGATATATTTTTTTTAATTTATTTAAAATTGCATTGAATATGATTATTAGTCTTATGGCGCCAATGAAGAATAGGTTGTCTAGATATCTATCGACGAGAAAGTACAGCATCTACTTCTGGTACATCTTAAATGGAATTAAGAATTTTAATTGTATATATTATTCGTTTCTCGAAGAAACTGATGAACTGATTTATGTAATATAACTGAAAATGCGCCAATCACAATTTATTTAATTAACAACAGATATACCGAAGACAAAATTGGAAACAAAAATACGAAGAAAGAGGAAGAATACACAAAAATGTAAAATGCAATTTTGTCAACAAGCAGGTGATTTTAATTCAAGTAAAATATGTCCAGTATTAAGCATATTCCTTTCTCAAGATGACTTTCACATCCAATTGGAAATTTATGAACGCCTATAAAATAGGTCTAACATTGGTCCATATTTCTTAGATGAGGCTGCATTTGTTTTAATGTAAATGTAAACACGCTTTTATTGATCTGAAGTTATTATGCGAAGAGTATGGTCGTCCCGTAACTTAAAGTATCGACTGATATTTAAATAATTTAGAGAAAGAGAATATTTTAGCTTTGATTTCAGTCTTTCCACATCATTTATAAATCATGAAACAACAGTTTGAAATGCCATCGAACTGTGCAATCGAAGTGTTCCCCGATTTAAACGATATTTTTAATTTCAGACAGATGAGTTTTAAAAAGAGTAGTTAATGAATGGCCATCGCGATCTCCCGATTTAAAACCTTTAGGGTTTCATAAAGGAAAATAATTTGAAACTTGGCATATAAAGAAATCAGTCTGATAACGTTACAAGTAGTAGTAACAATCAAGTGTAGTGTATTAAATCTTTGAGATTCTGCCAAATTATCAATGAGCAACTTTTTGAACATTTGATTAGATAAGGTTGCTTTATTTATTTAAAATAAAGTATAGATAATTGGTAACTTTGTAATATCGACGCCTCAAGCTGAAACTTTCATATCATTATTTCAATGACAGTTGCAATTAAAGCTATAATGTAAAAAAAGCTATTAAAAGACTGCGAAGAAAGATGAAGATACGCAAAATGTAAAATACAATTTTGTCAACAAACAAGTGACTTTAATTCAAGTAAAATCTACACAGTATTAAACATATTATTTTCTCAAGGTAACTTTCACAGCCGACTGGAAATTTATGAGCGCTTATGAAATAGATCGCCCCTTTAAATGATGGATTTAATTCCAGACAGATGAAATTGGAAAGGAGTAGTTAATGAACGGCCATCACGATCGCCCCATTTAACACCCTTGAAGTTTCACAAACTAAAGAAATTTGGAACTAGAATAATAAAGAAAAATCGGTCTAATAGCACTACCACATTAATCTGTGGGACTACAAGTAGTATCTACTAACAATAAAGTGTAGTTTATTAAACCCTTAAGATATTGCCAAACTATTAGTGGGCAAATTTTTAAACGTTTAATTAGAAAAATTTGCTTTTTTTATTTAAAACAATGCGTAGTTTCTTTGTAACTTTTTGATGTCGATGCTTCAAGCTGAAAATATCATATCATTATTTCAATGACAATTGCAATTAATGCAATAATGTATAAAAGGGGCTTTTTCAAAATACGAAGAAAGATGAAGAAACGCAAAATATAAAATATAATTTTGCCAATAAGCAGGGGATTTTAATTCATATAAAATCTATGAAGCATCGAACATATTCTTTTCCCAAAATGACTTTCACAGCCGATTAAAAACTTATGAGCGGCGCCTATAAAATAGATGTAACAGCATGCCTTTTTAAACGATGAATTTAATTCCAGGCACATTAATTTGAAGAAGAAGTTAATGAATGGCCATCACGAACTCCCGATTTAACACCTTTAGAGCTTCATAAAGGAAAGACATTTAAAATTTGCATATAAAGAAAACTTGGTCTTACAAGTAGTAGTAACAATCAAATGTAGTTTATAAAACTTTTGAGATTCTGCCAAACTAGCCTAACTATCAATAAGTAACTTTTTGAACATTTCATTAGATAAGGTTGCTTTATTAATTTAAAATAGTGTAGTTCGTTGGTAACTTTTTAATATCGACGCATCAAGCTGAAAATTTCATATTATTATTTCAATAACAGTTGCAATTAATGCTATAATGTATAAAAGGGGCTATTAAAAGAAATGCAAAGATGAAGATACACAAAATGTAAAATCCAATTTTATCAACAAGCAAGTGATTTTAATTCAAGTAAAATCTATACAGTACTATTAATACTAATAAAACAAAAAAATATGATAATTTTTATAAATGGTAAAGATGTCAAAGCATATTTGCCTGAACATGAAATAATTAATTTCAAATAAAGTTACAGTTTATTAAATGCTCCGTGTTTATTTTCTACTTGATGATGAGTTAAGAAAATAACCAACAACCGAAGAAAAATGCATCACGCGTTTCGCCGTATAACGGCTCGTCAGTATGGCTACAGGGTCAGCAGATGAGAGAACGGTACTTGAGGCTTTAAACAAACCCAGTGAAATTTCTCAGGTTCATTAAGTGACATCACCAAAATTAAGGCCAACTTGCATAAAACCAACTCTGATTATTGGTCGTTAATGACAAACAAATTGATTTTCAATTCAAATCAGAATGGCCACGATGTTGGACTGGCCTGGACTCCTGGTCACTAGGAATGCCTGGAAACGAGACAGCAGCTACTCTTGCCAATATCGGAAGAATCTTAAATGTGCCAGAAAATGCACAGCAATCCTATAGCGAAATCTTTAATAATATCAACCATAAATCTTTAGCTCGCTTCACCAAAGAATGGAAATTTTAATTAAACGTCAAAAAACTCTTATATTCCAAAGTGCAAAATGAATTTTTGAGAGAAAGATGGTTTGATAATTTTCCATATAAAAATAGGAGACATTTCATCTAAGATAATTAGAATGCATACGGGTCACTGCCTAACGGGAGAAATGTTATATAAAATGAACAGAAAAGATAACCCATATGGTGAATGTGGATCAGTGGAAGATCTCAATCACATTATATTTGAGTGTCCTATCAATTCCATACTAGGTTTTGATTTGTATACAAAATTCTGTAGTATGAAGCTCAATACCCTTATAACGAGTTACAGGGTCTTAAGCTCTTCTAAAGTAGAAAGTATTGATTTCATCAATACCTTTTAAATCACAATAAAATTAAATTATATTGCTCGACTTCATCCTCCTTCCATTCATTAATTATTGTCTCCAGCTTTTCCTTGCATTACAGTATTTTGTGTGATGTCCTAGATCCCATGTTATGTCGCCTACTAACAGCCCTCAATCTACATGTACTATTACATGAGAAAGAAACTAATATAATAAATCAGGGGCCACGACATGGCTTGAACCAGACAGCTCGTGGTCACTAAGAGAACAAGACAAGACAATAGTAGCCTTTACATCCCGAATCAAAACATTCATAATAATTAAAATTGTATCTTTAAATCAAATACCGGTAGTGAATAAACAATGAAATATAAACTATATAAAAAATGCATGCGTAGAAATAATGTTTCTAATGATGTGGATAAATGGAAACGTATAGCAATTTTGGCATTCAAGGTCGATACTTTAGATCAATTATTGTTGATTAAATGGAAAAGTATAGAAATGTTGGCATCCAAGTCCAAAACCAATATGCCGAATATACCTCGAAATATCCCATAAAATTGGCAGAAACCGCTGCTTATCACTTGAAAAATATCCAAATTCTCTGACCCTGACTTATGTTCTCATCTTCAGGTCGTTTTGACTGAGAATTCAGGCAAATAAATTTACTTACTTACCACAAAACTATACGAACCTATATGTTGAAAGTGAAATTTTACCTCGGAATCTGCTATAAAATCCACCAGGACACTAAATCACCAAAAAATTTCATCATTTTCCGATTCTGACCCACTTTTTCAGCTTCGAATCATTTTCAGATATGTCACGCAATTAATTGTATAAATCTACATATTTTAACCTAAATGTCATGTTAAAATATTGGGAGATGTAGGTAGGTATTCCTTTAAATTTTTGATATTGCCAAATTTCTAAAAATGCCGTCGTAAGTATGGAAAAGCTAAGTTTTATTTACAATTTGTTCATGTTCCCCTTAACATCGATTTTCTCGTATTTGCCGATCTCCTACGGAAAATTGCTATAGAACTGTTTATATACGTAAAAAGTATATTTTTCAAAATGAAAATCAAAAAATCATCAATTTGGAATTTTCAACCTTATCGACGAGATTTTTATGGTATTGTGCTCAAAACAATTATCTCTAATGTGCTGTGGTTGCTCCAAATTTATCGGTTTTCCAGTAATAAAATATTATGTGGTGACGTGTCGTGTTAAAATTCGAAATAACGAAAAGTTTAAATTCAACTAGTTCACCCTGTAAAGAGATATCATTTCTAACATGGTTTCCTGTCCGGTTTTTAGCGTAGATTCTCTTTCTATGGGAAAAAAATTTTCGATAACAAAAATAAGAACCCTAATATTTGTTGGCCTATAAATAGATGTTTTTACATTTTCCCTCAAAAGTTCATTTTCCTGACATTTTCGAAACAGAGAAGCATTTATAGAGTTTTTCTCCTAGAAATTCCCTATCGAACTGCTACCTCGCTACCTTTTCGCCGCTAGAACTACCCAAAATGAATCCTTTTTCAAAAATATACACGCCCAAAAAATATTAGCTATTTTCCGAGTTAATATTTTAGCTCCTGATTTTATTTCATTGCATTCGCTAGAGAGCGCTGTAGTTACGGAATAAACTTGTCGATATATCTTTTATTCAATTATTGAATTGATAAAAAAGCCTTTTCAGTAATATGTGCGGAAGGCAGTGTATTTATTTTAAAAAAAAAATAGTTTTTTTTTAATTTGCATGTTACAATAAGATAAATCATCTGAACTGTGACGCCAACATTCTGTTTAAAAACAAGTATTATACACATTTATTAACAACTGTTAAAACCTAGTTGAAGCTAGCGAGCCAGTCACAGCGAATATAATACTCCTGCATTTGTTCTTGATATATCAAATAAATAATTGTTTCAACGTTGAACAATTTTATTTATATCCTAAAACAAAGCGACAATTCATTCATTTCTAATTTTAAACAAAATAAAAAATTCTTCCCAAAAAAATCACCAGAATACGAAAAGGTTTATACATGAACATATTCGGCAGACCTTGAATGGTTGAAAATTTATGCGAATCATTTAAATATGAAATTTTTATTATAATCAGCAAAATTCAAATTCTTTTTTTCTTACATCAGGTGGCGCTATATCGTTTGTTTTAATTTTTGTCAGGTATGCTTAAATGTGTGTATGTGTGTCCATTAGTGCCGGCGAAACAGGTTTTTTTTTTTAATGTAATTAAGTGTCAGGATCACGTAGGCAAACGGATAACAATTTTTTAAAATGAGGTAAAATCTACGGAGAAGTAGTCACATAAGATTATTAAAGACTCTTCTTCTATTGTGTTAAGATACCAAGCTGACTGATTACTTAATGTTTTTTAAGGACAGAATTGCTAAAAAAATATTTGTTTGATTATTGTAAGCTATGGTAACCTACATGATCTGCGCAGGAATTGATGGATAATTATGGGTACTCTTAATTGGTACGTCTTAAGTGTACATTCCAAACAGCGTAACTAATCTTAAACAATAAAACTCATTAGTTCATATTATTTGTTTAACCCAGAACAGATCTAATAATGAAAGGTTAGACTTAGGAAAGGTTCGCAAGGTACTGTCTTTGATTCATGTAGAAATGATGTCAATGATAGTCTAAATTTTAATTTGACATGTTCACATGTTAATGATGTAATGAAAATCAATTTTATTTCAATCAATCTTGCCGAAGCTACTCGTTCCTTTTCTGTTGCAGCTTACACTGAAGCTTTCAATTGGTGAATGAGTATAATACTTTGTAAGATATTTCTACTTTAACGAATTAGAGGTAACTTCAACGTAGCGTTGAATAAGAGATATCGTTTTTAAAAATTTTTAAGTTTAGTAAAAAACGAAATCGTCGTCCAATAATAATAATTAATAATTGTATTGTTTCTAATTATTAGGGATTTTATAGAATTGCTACATCCTTCAAATATATGTTTTTAAATTTAAGTATTTGTCTTATTTAAAATATTTTTTCTTGAAAAGGCTTTATTTTGAGGGCACGTTGGATACCGAAATCAGTCTTAAATAGTCATGCTACCCATTTTTTTATGATTAGGTAAATAAAAAGATGTACCGGGTGACTCGATTTCGAGTTTGTATGGGGAACTCGAAAGCCGTAAGATATATATACAGTGTCTGTCAAATTAGGGCAAAATTGCGTATTTAGGTGCCTAACAATATGCCCGTTAGGAAGTTTTAAAATTCCGAGTATTTCCAGAGATATCCGGAAAAAAACAGAAATATTGAAAACCCGTTTAATTTTTGTCCTGAGCTTATTTAAAAACGGATTTTAAATTGAATTACACTTTTGCATTCCCACATTTTCCGCTCTATCCAACGGTGGTATCCGGTTTGGAATCCGACGTTTCAACTTCAAGGGGTCATCATCAACTTCCTTTTTTTTTAATACTATTTTTTTATCATTTTTCAGATGATATTGGCGTTATTAATAGTAATATAAGATAAGGAACAGAGTTGGTGAAAGTATTGCGCCCTGTGGCACGGAAGATTTTAATTACGTAGAAGAGCTGTTCAACGAATGTTTTGAAAATTGCCATATAGGTATCTAAAACTAAGAAAATAGCGAGCGTCTCAGAAATTACCGAGCCATGTCCTTGTTATCTTGTGGATAAATTGCTATCAAAAATATACATAAAAATAAAATCACCAACAAACTTCATGCCTTTCAACCATCAGAATAAGCAGGCTCTTGAAGATTATATATAGCACAATGAACCCTATATATACTGCACGATAAATCTAATATAGGGCTCCACACGTAAGATTAGGAAAGCAAGTAGCGGCCTAGCAACCATTGGACGAGGTGAAGGTCTACGAATTGAGAAAATATTTGCATCGACGTTAATAGCGAATAAATAAACAAACAACCTTCATTTCGCCGACGGCATTGTACTCTTCGCTGAGAATATGGATGAAATAAGTTATAACAGATAATTTAAAATAAATTTTACATTCCCATTATATACCACTTTTTGTCCTCTACATGACGTCTCACCTTTCGGTTGCCATCATCAGATGAATTTCTTAATTATGGACCGTTTTTCCTTAGTGTGGTAAATTCTATGACTGACGACATCTTATTACTTTAATACTTTAATCTCTTTAAATGGCCAGAAAAAAAAATAAAAGTGCCGATTTTCTTTTTTTACGAATATCTCGGAGAGCTCTCGGAAATCTATAATTTTATCGACTATTACTATATTAAATAGCACAACTTTGCACCATTCACTTTATCTTATCGTTTTCGAGATCTCAGTGGTAAAAATCGTATCACGGAATGGAATAAAGAATATCCGCAGAAAAAAGAAATACGCTTGGGATGAGCAGCACCAGAAAAGCTCGTATAATCAAATCTAAGTTTCTAAAAGTTCAAAAGTTGAGTTTAAATGAAAAACTAATGAATAATGAATGGTTAGAGTTTGAGAATCACAAAGAGAACAATGGCCAAACCAATGATAGGAACAAGGTTACTGGATAGGAAGACCAATGAATAGATTCAACAGAAAACTGGGGGATGGAGATAGCCAGACAAGACAGAAATGGGAATGAGCGTAACATCCCATGAACAGAAGAAAACAACAGAAAAAGAAACAAAAATATCATGAAAGAAACAAAATGAAATAATAAGGATGTTGGAGCATACCAGGTTAACAGAAGGAAATAGTAAATGATGGAGAAGCGTATATCTAGTGATGGAGCAGAGGGCGCTAAAGATGCTAATAATGATGGTGACTAGTTGGACACCTTTGCGGTCGTTGCACTTGTCATGTAACAAGAATGGTCTTTAAGAGCTAAGCTGCAAAAGTCATAAAAGATTTTTGATACGTATTGAAATTGTAGCTATTTGTATTAAAAAACTGAAGAGCAAACCTAGACCTGCCTCGGTGCTGTCTTTAATATATATTGGATTACTATCAGCGTGGGTCCAAGGTCTAATCTGGCAATGTATCAATTTGAGCTTTTATTTTTCCTGATACCATTTTTCCATTTCTGATGCAGCGTACTCTGAAACATTCAATTCCTAGCTGGGTTATGAGACAGACTTCCAAAGCCAGATAATGTTTAACCGAAGAATGTATTCCTATTCCTAGACGATCCCCAAGTAAAAAATTGACTTTTAGGTCTTCCGTGAAAATTCATCTTTCCATATTTCGACGGCATTAATAATGGACCACAATGAGTCTGAGAACCATTAAAATCCTTCAAAGGTTACTAAAAATGCATGCTAGTTGTCTCGTCCCAGGCTGACCAATCCTATTACCAAGCGGTATTTGATACCTACCGAATTTCGGCTATTTTTGCATAATAGTAAAAGATCAAACATAAATCCCTATATAATTTTTTATTTATATTTAAATGATCTCATCAAATCTAGCACTGTTGGTAGCCATTTTAACTTCAACTAATTCTTCCTGAACCTTTTTTTTCGTTTATGTTGTAATTTGCCCTGAAGATTTCAATTCGAAAAGCCAGAGAATTTTTGACCGAAATATACGTCACCTTTTTCTGGACAATTTTTAAGTCCATCGCATTACAAATGGGACAAGTTGTATGCGGTCTCTGCTACCCATCGAAATACTATTTGCCTAAGAGTGGGATACTATGTGCTGGGACACTTTGGCGGATTAGTAAGCAGATAAGAATCCAGAAAAGTGGGGGAAGCTGCACGTAGTGGAGAAACGCAAAAAGGAAAAATAATGAAGTGCTGCAGAAACGTTGCACCAATCAGTGCTGAAAGTTTTGATCCATACGGTGATGAACTCAGGAAACGAGACAACGGATAAAATTTCAGAACAAAAGCAAAAAACCTTTATTAACGAAGAGATTTGCAGGATTAGCTTGTCAATAGAGAGGAAACCAGCGGTGACCCAATTAGTTTGGATCCACTTTTGCATTTGTAGTTTTTGTGTTAATCTATGTGTAGATGGTCGTGTGCCTCTATAATTTTTGCTGCATATATACATATTTTTTAAATTTTATTGGAGTTGTAATTTCAAATTGAAGTTAAATGCTTCCATCCATCTATCGAGTCTAAAACAAAAAAAGAAGTTTAGCAGGATACTATACTAACATACTCCAAGCCTCCGATATCTTCTTTAATTAATGCACTATTTAAATAACCGCTAAATATTCGGGTAGTGAAATAGCTCTTCACTGTACACATTTTTCTAGTAACTATTCTCGGCTACAACAAGACGACCACTATTAGATAGACGAGAGAGAGCAAACTATATAATTTCGACAAATCACACTCGAACAATAACATACTTGGTTTATCAATTCGCGATAAGCAAATTATGAAAAACAATCGGTTTAAAACAGTTTTATGGGAGTACAAGATACAGACACCCGTGTCGGTGACTACGTTTACGATGTGACATCCTGATCCGCTTCAACCCGCATGGAGTCTAACCCAAACGGTTTGTGACTTCAACTGCAAAAAATCAACGATGGCGACTCAGTCGAACTTCTTACAAAACTCGATCAAATTTAGAAGATGGTTGATTTCAAATAGTGCCAAAAATGTGAATGTTTGCTGTATCAATAATGAATGGACGAATTATCTTCTCTAAAAGAAGGTTACATCACTTCCCTTCTGTGTCGAATGTATGCCATTTTAAAGGAGAAGATTGCATTTGGTACTATTCAGAAAGAGTACGACACGACCGATAATCGTTGCAAGAAAAATAAGACATACGAACACAAACAGAAGCGAAAAAACTGGCAGTGGGTGGAATATAACACAAGACAAGACACCGCGGTGGTCGGTGAAATGACACACTAGCAGCAGAAATAAAGAGAAACGCGGGATACCCTATTAAAATGAATGAATGATATAGGAGACAATTGCCAGGTGATACAGAAGTAGTTGATTGTTAGCATGTTCATTCTAGGCCTAACCTCGTGTTTGGGTTAATAATATAATCTCGGAGCCCTAAGTAATATTTGAAGCACGAAATTCAGTAGTGGCAAAGCAGAGTGTGAATACAGCAAAGGTTATTACAACAAGCCAATAAAAAGTTGAAAATTCGGAAAACTTTTTGAGGCAATACACTTAAATGTTCAATTTTTTGAAGAGATAGTGAAATCGAAACAAGTGGTAAGAAAATGGTATTAGAGAATAAAAACAAATATCATAAGAAAACTGCTCTCACAAGATTATGTAGTGTTTTCAATCACTAAAAGAGCGATCCTCCATAAGTTTGGATTGACAGTATAAAATTTAACATCAGGCTTAGTTGAATCACCGAACATTAACAATAGATTAGAAGGTTCACTCTCAGCACTGCCCCCAGCATTTCCCTCTTTGCCCCGTCGCGTCGCGGAAACGGATGAAATGCTGGTTAACCGCTCAGGCCTCGTCCCACGGTTCACCCCCTTTCCTAGAAGTCTGGCGTCCCGCCTTTGTAAGCGCTACATCAAAAGTGCCGACTGAGAGTGGACCTTCTAGTCTCTTGTTAATGTTCGGTGGTTGAATGCAGACTGCTGCCTGACATACGACGATAGAAAGGTGCAATCAAATATTCGTGCGTTTAAAAGAAGTAGAAAAAGTCACATTTTTAATGACCTTAAACATAGTAAACGGCAAGCGATTGCTTAAGGATAAACTAGTTTGAATGATTTTCCTTTCGAGTTTTGATTAGAGTGGATCGAATTCACGCGACACAAACCCAGTCAATGAAAAAAATATGCACGCTGCTCTTAATTTTTGAAATTTAGAGGACGACACGAAACGAGGTTAACAGCATTATGTGAGAAAGCCCAAGCAAATATTATCAAACATATATTATGTTCAACGCAATTCCAGAATCAAATACGGTGTAAAAAATGTTCCTGTTGTTCCCTTGTAATTTTGCTGCCTACCAGTTGCGTTCGTTAATTAAAAACAATGTTTTATTTTTTGAATATATCTTTCACTTTAAAAAAGTGTCCCAGTAACAATACACTTCGAAAAACTGGTTAAGAAAAAAAAACATTCGATTTGTTCCTAATGTTTTGGACGGCATTGTGTATACGAAGATTTCTATGTATAGGCACGACCTTGACCGTTGAACATACAAATGACACTTAATCCATCATTTCAGTAGCAGCAAGACCTTCCAAAGTACGGTTTCTTCCAAAACGAAATGTAATAACGTCTCCGTAATAAACATGTCAAAATATAATAGCGATGTTTGCATAATGAATAAACATTGTCTTTACAGGGTCTGCCATCCTATGAATATTAATGAAGACGAATTTGTGACAAATACACAAGCCCGTGCCGTGTTGCCGAATTATATCGCTTTTCTTAAATCGGTTATTCAATTCGGTTGCTATATGCAAAGATATGACTTTGGCTATATGCTTCGAGAGAGAACGTTGGCGAACCATTTAGCTTTGTTTCGTGCAGGATTTCATGAACATGAATGAGTCATGGCATTTTCCTCCCTGTTTCTAGGTTTAGATAACATAAAAAAGAATGTTCCAACACTAAAAGAAGTCAGTCATAGTACACAATCTTTGTAAAAAAAAATTCCCAAATAACCCATATGATATATTGAAATGAAACTTCTTTAGGCGGAGAGCAAGCTGGTGAACGTGTTAAGCGTCGCGCAAACCAGAGCGGTGGCGGGCGCGGTGGCGGTGGCGGTAAAATACTGTGCGTGTAAGTTAATTAAAGACCGCAAACAGAAGCGATCTGGCTAATACACGTACAGTATTTTACCGCCACCGCGCCCGCCACCGCTCTGGTTTGCGCGACGCTTTATGAAAGCGTTATAATATGTGTGATGCGGCGAGGCGAACGTTGTAAGGTGTGATATGGCGAGGCAAACGATACAAAACGTGTGATACGGTAAGGCGATCGAAAGTAGAGAGGCCCGTCCAGAATTCAAACCAAGCATGGGATAACTACCTTTCATCTTCTTCTCTTCTCTGACTCGGACTTTAATGTATAATATGTTCTACCATTCGTGTCAGCGAATTTGCATAAAATACAAATATTACTTTATTATTTAACAGAAAATATGTGGTAAAATATTATGAGGAGAGAGTTATGCGTCGGACATCTAATACACGGCGCAGACCTCTAGGCTACTATCTATTTCTTTTTTGCGCGGAAGAAGTTTCGTTTCTGATCTGTGGTCCACAAGCACATTAATTTTTTATATTTTGACTTGAAAACCTCTTTAGCGCCGTTGAGTGTGATTTGAGACTCGATGAAACGGAAACGAGGAAACGGAAAAAGCGGCAACAATAAAATGTTATAGATCTAAATGATGTAGCCTGCGAGCCAATGAGATAGAACTCAGTATACCCTTGGTACCATGCGTTCAATTTATCTTGATAACATTTTGATTCGCTGTAACTCTTTTATTTTTAAAGATATCAAGGTAAACAAAAAAACAAAATGTAGGGTTGGTAGCCAAGTTTTTCCCAAGTTACATATAAGACAAAAAACTAACAATTTTCTGACATATTATTATAAGCCTATTCTATATATTTTTTAAATGGAATACCCTGTATATTACTACATTTTTGTACTCTCTAGAGAGTTCTTTAGCTGTTTACAAAATATTGACAGATGAAAGTCGGCCATTTTGACATTTTGACAGGCTTTAAAATCTAAACCACACGAGATCAAAGAAAACGGTTTGCACATATCTATCTTAGGTTTTCATAAGCTATCGAATGACAGTGACTTTGAATTTAACCGGAGGTTTAAAAGTTCTACTTAATTTTATCCGTGGGTTAAATTCAAAGTTACTGTCATTCGATAGCTCATGAAAACCTAAGATAGGAATGTGCAACCGTGTTCTTTGATCTCGTGCAGTATAGATTTTAAAGCCTGTCAAAATGTCAAAATGCCCGACTTTCAACTGTCAATATTTCGTAAACACCCAAAGATAGGTATAGGTTATTATACACGAAATGTGTTTAGATTTCTCTAGAGTCCAAAAATGTAGTAATATACAGGTTGTTCCATTTAAAAAACCTAGAGTAGGCTTTTATGTCAGAAAATTGTTAGTGTTTTGTTTTATATGTAACTTAGAAAAAAACTTGGCTAAATTTTTTTCTTTTTTGTTTACCTTAATATCTTTAAAAACAACAAAGTTACAGCGAATCAAAATGTTATCAAGATAAATTGAACGCACGGTACATGTTTGCCAAGAGTAAAAGGTAAAAAGTAGTTGTCGTTCGATCACTGAAGTTAAGCAACGTTCGGCGCGGTTAGTACTTGGATGGGTGACCGCTTGATTTAATTTATGAAGGTTTCACGTTTCACTTCTACCGCGTGTGAACTATTTTGAATTTTATATAGTTTTTAATATCGCTCTGCTGAAGTTTTCACTTCTGTCGTACGGTTTTAAGCAGACACTTTGTTTTTGTTATTATTTCCTTCTTTAATGGTCGAAGTGCTTAAATCAAGAATATTTTACTATTAGGCAAGTAACCTATGGAAGAACAGTCTCACAACAAATCTCATAAAACGTATGCGACAACTAAAAATAATAGTTGTATAATAAACTATATAGAGGTTCTCCACATGTTTCTTACATCATCAGTACTCTTGTCGCTAAGTGGCAATTTCTTAAATCAATTTTTGAACTGAAACTTCTTTAGCGAAAGTAGTCAGAAAAAAAATTATGTGTCTCACCTTTATAAGCACGCAGCTGAAGTGAAACTTCCTGAAAGAGATGTTAGGAATTGAGTTTTTATTTTTTTAAACTTTATTTTCTCAACTATTGCCCCTAGTTTCGACAATTTTTTTTTATTTCTTTTGTCCTCTTTTTCAACTTTTTTTCGATAAAAAAACTGCGTTTCTCTAACTTTTTTTATTATTTTTATTTTCTTTATTTCGTTTTATAAAACTTTTATTAACTCCGAACAATTTTTTCTCTTTTTTTTCTTATTGGATTTTATAACTTCCCGAACATTTTTTTTCCTATTATTAATCTTTTTTCTAATTTCGTTTTATAATATTTTATTAGCTTTCCGAACATTTTCTTTCCTTTTTTATTAAAAAATGCTTGTTTTTTTTCATAAAGCATTTTTTCCCCATTTCTCCATTCCCGATCTCGTAACTGATCTCATTCACGTTTTTTCGCCAAAAACCGCGTTTCTCAAGCTTCTTTTTTTTATTACTTTTTTTTTCTTATTTCGTTTTATAATACTTTTATTAAATTTCCGAACAATTTTTTACGTTTTTCAATTCATTCCCATTTTTTCGAAAACTTTTAGGTATCCGGGGAGGTGGGGGGTGTAATTCCCGCTTCCCACCGGATACCCAAAAATTTTCGAAAAAATGGGACAAAATTGAAAAACACCTAAAAAATTGCTCGGAAAAATAATAAAAGTATTTATTATAAAACGATATAAGAAAAAAAATTAACTATGCCGGTTTCGGCGAAAAAGAAAAGAAGAAGTTCAACTACAAGGTCGAAGATGGCAATAAAATGGGAAGAAAACAAATATTTTATGCAAATAACAAAAATTTTTGAAAAAACGGGAAAAAAAAATGAAAAAAAACGTAAAAAAATGTTAAGAAGTTAATTAAAGTATTATAAAAAGAAATAAGAAAAATAATAATAATAAAAAAACAAGATTGTTCGGAAAGTTAATAAAAATATTATAACACCAAATAAGAAAAAATAATAATAAAAAAAAATCGGAAAGATGTATGTATTATAAAACGAAATCAAGAAAAAAAAATAATAAAAAAAGTTAGAAACGCGGTTTACGGCAAAAAAAAAGTTGAAAAAAAATTAAAGTGTCAAAACCGGGGGCAAAAGTTGAGTAAAAAAGCTTAGAAAAAAAAAGAAAAACAATTCCTAATATCTCTTCAGAAGTTTCACTTCAGTTGTGTGCTTATAAAGGTGAGGCACATAATTTTTTTTTTTTAAGTGAAAACTTCTTTAGCGCCGTTGGCGTTGGGTGTGATTTGAGACTCGATGATATGGAAAAGCGCCACCAATAAAAATATATAGATCTATAAGATACACCCTGCGAGATGAGATCGAACACAGTTCCGGGCACACATTATGACGCGGGAAAATAAAATCTTTTTTCACTTAATGAGCAAATTTAATATGCGTTATTATGCATGCTAAACCACAGAACTATTAAATTACTTTATTATTTTTCCGAGCTGAAGTATCAGTATCCGGCTTATCTTTTAAGAGGTAAATTAAAATAACATTATTAGATTTAGGTACTACACAAATATTAATTTTTATTCCGATGACAATCGGCCTAAATACCTTCAAATATCTATTTGAAAAGTGAATAAACCTTCACGTGCCCGTCAGACTACATATGGATCATATTTTGTAGTAAAGTATGTTCTACACACAGTAAGGATAAATAAATTATTCTGATTTTACCAAACATACTTCGTTGATTACGATAAATCAAAAAACATTTTCAATGTTTGTCAAGAGTACAAAGTAAAAGGTAGTTATCGTCCAATCACTAAGCGGACCTGGTTAGTACTTGGATGGGTGACCGCTTGCTTTAGTTTTATGAAGGTTTCACTTCTACTGCGTGTCAACTAATTTTTATAGTTTTTAATATCGCTCCGTTAAAGTTTTCATTTCTTTTTTTTATTTTTAAAATTGATGGACAAAAAATCAGAGCAGAAAACAAAATATAAGAGAAATGTATAAAGTAACTTTCATCATTCTAAAATTCTTGGACGTACCTAATTAAATATTTCCATAAAGTAATTGGATGTTTATGACGCGCTACCAAAACACGTTCGCCAGAGCATTATAAATAATTACATAATACTTTTAGAATCAATATCTGCGACAAATATTATTGTACAGAAATTTAAATATTTAATTTGTGATAGAAGTCCTTAGTAGAACTGCTCCATAAATACTCGACTGAAAAACTAGTTTGTTTGGGTTAGTTTGGGTTTGTTTGGGTTAGTTTGGAACACTCGATAAGAATAATTAAAGTCGGGTCAAAATATCTATCATTGATAAATAACAGGTTTCGATTAATTTTATAAATATATGGGAAAGGGGGGTAAATTACGCTAATTTTTAAACAACTATTATACTTTAGTTAACGTATGCAGGTAATTGAAGTCAGATTGAAGTTAATGATATTTATATGCTCATAATTTTTTTGATAGGGTGGAAAAGGTAAAAAAGTGGTTTTTGGAAAAACATTGATTGGCATAATTTGATCAAATTAATAAGGATTATGGTTAGTGTTTTAAAAAAGCCGTTTTTTTTGAACTTCCGAAAAAAAACCCGAAGCCAGAAACCGAGCCAAGTCAAAAACTAAAAACGCGCCAAAAATCAAAAACATTTGCATCTATTCAGTATTTAAACCCCAGACACTTTTGTTGCCTCAAAACGCAGTTAATTCCCGTAAAAAATGCCCCCGCGTCTAACTGCTACCTACCACTATTAATACATGTGACGTATCCCATCGAACTACTTCGAAATTAGGCGATTCGCATGTTAGCTCACTCTCAGACCAGAGTCTAAAGACAGCATTCGGACCCTTCCTTCCTTCCTTAAATTCACTTGTCGCATTGCCCTCCGCTCGCTTCGCTCGCTACGGGGGCTCAAGAAAAGAAAACTAACCAAAACTAACCAAAGACATACCCAAAATCAAGAAAAAAACTGCTTAGAAATATAACTTTAAAAGAAATATAAAAAAAACGACGGGATTTGAAGCCGGGTCGCCGAAATGAAGGCTAACCATTCAAAATTCAAACCCCTAGACCATCCGCGGACTTACAAACAACTGGTTGCATCACGAGGACATGGAAGTAAGGAAGGAGGAAGGAAGGTAGGAAGGAAGAGATGGAACGGTTTCAAGTGCTGCCGCTAGAGTCTAATAGTCTCAGTAGTTTAGTTGTGAATAATTTTACGGTGTGGTAAGCGTCGAGGGTCACGACTGCGAATACAGGCGGTTGTACAGTTGGGCGCGAAAGTAATGCCCTCTGTTTTTTATGAATGAATAAGAATTTCAACCAACAAATTTAATATAAATTATAATATTAGTCGGTTCAAAAAATAGGTAGAGAGCGATAGCAATTAGTTGTGAGGCAGCGCTTCAGTTGCATCACCTGACGAGCCGCGACTGGTTCAATGGTGACTATCCCAGTAAAGATGTATACAGTTGCATAAAAAGTTATATAAACATCATGATTTATGACTCAAAAAATTATTTTTTTTTTCTTACAAAGATGTTATGAAATTTTATACACTTAACTTGGACTATTTCGGGTGAGTTTTGATCAGCGCGGCATGATCAAAACCGATTTTTTGAAAAAGTTTTTCGCTCGATAAACATTTCTATTCTAACCCAAACTAATTTGTTGTTTTGTCAAGATTGTCTATCGAGTGTCTTTGGTGATTCGTTCCAAGATGACTGATTTTATAATGTTTCTTAAGGCATTTGACAGAGTTAATAGACGGAGAGCTGGCGGCCGCGGAGGTACTACGATCGTACCTCCGG
>MU182766.1:195576-218773 GCA_016904865.1 Pissodes strobi
GACTACTTCTCTGAATCCCAGCCGGAGGTGCTATCGTAGTACCTCCGGGGCCGCCAGCTCTTAGTCTATAACCACTCATTAAATGGGCAATGCTTGACGGCCTTTAGAATGGACAATAACATTCAAACCGTTTTGTATTTTTGTACTAACCCTATTCAATGTGTCAGCATTATTCGAATAAATAACTAAAATTTAACACATTAACATTATTTGTAGGACTCACTTCCTGATGATTTGCTTTATTGATTTAGCGACATAAAATATGTCAACATTATCAGCACCCAAAATACCCCAACTGAACTCCTAAACCTAAGCAATACAATGCAATTTGAGCAATAATGTAACCTAAATCGAATAAAAGGCACAAATTTATTCAATTTCATATTATCTTTCGAACCCACATTTAAATGTATTATCTATTAAATATTAAATAACTCAAATATCCATATTTATTCTGTAAACAGCAGGATGCTTCAAAAGATAAATTCTTATTTGTTAGAATCTGCAACTGATGGATATAAAGTACATATTTGATAGGACATTATTTGCCGAATCAACAAGATTATTAAACAACTTTCCGATATTGAATTGAATTTTTAAATAAAAATATCAATAAATATGACTTACCCTGAAGGACCCAGATCCATACTGCCCGATATTTAGAGTAGATATTTCAAATTTGGTACTTCGATTGGTGTTTTAAATAATAATATGTACAATTTAGTAAGTATCACCTCGAATATGGCACACACATGTTTGCCTATTAATCCTAAATAAAATGGGACAGTTTTTATTATAAATTAACATTATAAACGGGGAGAAAAATATCTTTTTATCGATATGCACAGGTAATTCATAAACTGCTGAAATTATTCGCTATGTTCAAGATCCGGGTGTCAGTAATCGGCGAACCCAGTAGCATTTTTATGCATTATCAAATACGACAAAGTCATGAGGATCGAAAAAACTGAAACGACAGTTCGATGGGGAATTTCTATGAGAAAACATCGATAAATGCCTCGAAATGTCTGATGGAAACGGATCTTTTAGGAAAAATGAAAAACATGGAAAAATTAAGGTTTTTATTTTTTAGAAAAACCGATTACTTGATGGAAATCTACGTCAAAAACTGTATTAGAAGATATTTTGTGAATGATGACGCCTTTTGTACAGGGTGAGCTAGTTGAAATTAGACTTTTCGTCATTTCGAGTTTTAACACGACACATCACCACATAATATTTTATTACTGGAACACCGAATAACCTGGAGTAACCAGACTTTCGTACATTAAAGTGGAGGATACGAGCTGAACATACAAAAAAATAGCATCGATCCGAATGAAAATGCCGAATTTGGGATTTATATTTTGATTTCCAGTTTGAAAAATTAATTTTAAATATACTGCCTGCCAACGCATAGCTATTTTCAAGAAATAAATATCAGATTGGTAAACCTCGTGATCTTCGCTATAATAAATGTTTGTGACAAATTTCCGTACGAGTTCAGAAAATATGAGAAAATCGGGGTTAAATTGAAACATGCAGAAAAACTATTTCGGCAATTTTACAAATCTGAATAGATAGATCTGCTTTTGGCTAGAGTACATCAACCCCAGAGTTCCGATATGGGTCTTAATTAATCCAATAGGAATGACAAAAGTGACAGTTAATGAGTGAAGGTAGATAAGCGAGGTAAAACGCATGGCCCTCCGCTCTCTTCGGGAACGCAACCAACTAAAACTAACCCAAGGCATGCCCAAAATCAGTTTTAATCTAGCAGAAAAAATTACTGGTTTTGTTTTTACATTTTTCAAATTTCATTAACTATCACTTTTGTGCATTCCTATTGGTTTAATTAAGACCCATTTCGGAACTCTGGACTGTGAACCCGAGTGTGAACCCAAACTAACCCAAACATTGTGATTTTTAAGTTTTTAGTTTTTTGAAAAAAAAAAACATGGCACTGAATTACAAAAAAAAAATTCGGTTAGAAAGATAATCCTTATAGCTGTAGTTTTTATAAACTAAAGAATTATGCTTTTAGTACATTCTCAATCCTTAAAATTTTTTGAGACCCCGTAAAACTGATAGTTGCTAAAATCTAATAACAAAATTAAAAACTTGATTGAGTTTACTATTACTTGATGAAAATCCATTACTATGTAATTTATTAAAACACTTGTTTTTGATTTTCACAATTTTGGTCTATTTAAACTTCATGACAATTGTTTCGGTACACAGTACCTTAAACTAAATATTATGCTAGAAAACTACCTGCTTATAACCATAAGTGGGTGGCTCTATCTAAGGGTTTAAGGGTTAAACAATTCTCCCCTCTTAAACCCTTAGATGGAGCCACCCAGTTATGGTTATAAGCAGGTAGTTTTCTAGCATTAAAATATTTAGTTTAAATTACTCATCATCCGAAGAAGGTACTGTGTACCGGAACAATTGTCACAAAGTTTTAATAGACCAAAATTGTGAAAATCAAAAACAAGTGTTTTAATAAATTACATAACAAAATTAAATGATAATATCCTGGACTTGTGGCGATCCTGAAGCGGCAACATCGCAAAGATTTCTATTTTGCTGTAGCGAGTACAAATTAAAAAGTTAAATACATTTTATTTTTGTATCATACCAAAGAGTCGTGATAATTTCCTAATGTTTCATACATTGATCGGATGCCTAATAGAATATGCGCTATGTATTCGCTAATGAACCTTTATTTAGATAGAAGATGAACAACAACTAGCAAATTTGTGCATATTATATGTTGCATATTCTATTTCTTTTTAGGTAAAGATGAGGGTAAACAGTAAAGACGAGGGTAAGTACTAAATTGATTAAGAAAGATTTACCTATTAAAACAACTAATATATTATTATGGTTAGCAACATATCCATCACGTTACATTTATTTAAAATAAATGGAGAATAAAGTTGCGTAAGAAAAAATTAGAAAAGACGATTGATCTGCCAAAATATCTAAAATTTGACGAATACAGTATGAAAGTACACAAAACAGTAGCCACTAGAATTTGTATATTATTTTATTGTGAGGTTGGCTAAAGAGATCTTACATAAAGGGAACTTCCTTTGTGCCATACAAAGTGGCGCATCTATTTTTTGCTGAAACTTTAAAGCTTTGTTATTTCTGAACGGTTAAACTGATTTGCGATTTTTTTTTAGCTTGTAGTTTATTTATTTCATTATCACAGCCAGTGTCGTCGGTGCTTTTTTCAGATTTTCCAAAAAAAGGAAGGCGAAAAAAGTTGTGAGAGTGCATCTACCCCACACATCCCTATGGGTCTTAATTGAACCAATAGGAATGCACCAAAGTGACAGTTAATGAGCGGAGCTAGATAAGCGAGGGAAAATGCATGGCCCCCCACTCGCTTCGGAGGCGCAACCAACTAAAACTAACCTAAACTAACCGAAGGCATTCCCAAAATTTAATCGTAAAATTCATCCATTTTGGCCCAAAATTAGCTCTAATCTAGCAGAAAAAGTTACTCGCTTTGTTTTTACATTTTTCATTTCATTGCATCTAGCTCCACCCATTAACTGTCACTTTTGTGCATTCCTATTGGATTAATTGAGATCCATAACGGAACTGTGGGGTGGATGTACTTTCGCAAAAAATTAAGGCATATTTTTTTTAAAACTTAAATCGTCATTTGTGCAAAGTGAATTGTTTTACCAAAATCGTTAATATTCCCCTTAAAAGATAGCTTTTCCAAAATCATTTTGATATTTTGCTCATTCATTTATATCCAATATTTTTTTGAGATATCGCGTTTTTACTTCTATCCCAGTGGAAGAAAAATATCACGTATAGATGATCGTTTTATTAGATGTGCAAACGAGTTAATGAGAAAAATATAAAAAACAAGAGGACTTCTTCTTCTGGTCTGGAAATGGTGAGAGGGTGGCCTCGAAAGATCACGGCACTTAGGCCCTGTGCGTCCTCCCTAGGTTAACCTATCCATCCAGGCCATCGCCCAGCCTAGTCTTGTAAAAGGCTGCGGTGTTGCCTGAGAAGGCTGTTCTGAGAAAAAGCATGGTTGGTCATCGTTCTTCTAAAATGGATACCCTTAGTTCCGAAACAGCGTCGCAATCGCAGAGCAGATGCTCTACTCTTTCGTCCTCCATGTTCACAGCCTCTGCGTAGTGGTGTCTCGTATAATCTCATTTTATAGAGATGCTTCTTAGCTGGCAGTGTCCAGTAAGGCTTCCCACCATGAGTCGTAGGTTCTTCCTCGACATACTCAGATATGCCTTTGCTGCTGACTCATTGGGGAAGCTTAGTAGCTCCCTGGTAAGTCGACTTTTAGTTGTTTCGTCCCGTCGTGCCCTAAAGTGTTTATATGATAAATAAGATCATTTATCATATGTATAAATGTCGCGATAAGTAAGTATAAAGGGCCAGCGCTCATAAGGTTTCAATCAGCTGCCTTTCTTGCCATTGTATCCGGTAATTTGTTACCTTCGCACTGTGCATGGCCCAGCAAACAGAAATTCTGTTTTTGCGGGTGACATCCTCCAGTGAATTATTGTGGCATTCTAGTACTGACCTGGCTGTAAGTTTATAACTTTCTAGGGCCAGTAGTGTTTGTTTGCTGTCCGCGTAGATGTTAATAGTCTTTATTCCTGGGAATAATATCTATGGATATAGCACACCAAGGAGGCCTTCAAAATGCCCCAAAATTACTACCCCAACATCGTGCTGCCCGACGTCAGTTTGCCCAAATCTATGGCCATTGGAATAACCAACAGTGAGAGTGAGAGCGACTATGTTCTCAGATGAATCTAGATATTGTCTAAATATGGTAAATGGGTGAAAGAGAATATGCAGAAAAACCGGCGAGTGGTGTATCCAAAATTTGAGTGCGAAAGCATGGTGGATCCGTTATGGTGTTGGGTGGTACGACCAGGAAAGACATAGATATTTTTCCCGTCAGACAATTTTTAAATTTGCAAATTTATATACAGGGTGTCTTAAATAGCGTGTGCCACTATTGCTATTTCTGAAACGGTAAGTGCTACGAGGTTGGTTACATTAGAGAAAGCCTCTTTTGATACCTATTCGGGATCCGTCTACAGTGTTGTCAAATTCGTGTTAGTTTCTAATTTATTTTCGTATCTTGCTTCGTTTTCGAGAAAAAAAATAAAACCAGTTTATTACAGCGTTCGATGTAGAATTTGGTGCCCTAAAGAAATGTAATGAACTGGTTTTTATTTTTTTTTCTCGAAAACGAAGCAAGATACAAAAACAATTCAGGAAACAAAAATGTTGTATTTTTAGCTGCTTAATACGAAAAAAATATAAAATGTTTAAAAGAGTCAGTGGCGCACATTTCTTTGTCAATAATATTCGGTGTGATGCCCCACGGGACGCCACTGGACATTATATTTTTAATCTAGCAAAGGCTAAAGGAGCCGCCTATTACTACAGATAACCCTATTAAATTTCAACAAAATCGGTAAAAGCATATTTAAGATATAAATAAAAATATCGATTTTATCAAAAAAGTTTGAAAATGTAATAAACCGGTTTTTACTTTTTTTATCATAAACGACGCAAGATACGAAAACAACTCAAGAATCAAAAATATTGTATTTTTAGTTGCTTAATACGAAAAAAATATAAAATGTTTGAAAAAGTCAGCGGCGCACACTTTTTTTGTCAGTAATACTCGGTATGATGCCCTCCGGGACGCCACTGGACTTTATATTTTTAATCTAATTAAGGCTAAATGTGCACCTTATTACTACAGATAACCCTGCCAAATTTCAACAAAATCAGTAAAATCATATTTAAGATATTAACAAAAAACTGATTTTTTATAAAAAGTTTGACACCCTGTATCTTGGAAGCTATGCATTTCCGGACCCAAGCTCACATGAAAAAAAGGTCATGTTTTCTTATGTAGAATCACCCTGTGTAATTTGGCGATGCTATTTCCGGACACCCTGTATGTATGCATAAAAATTTTCACTTTCCTTTTTGGAAAATCTAAAAATAACTATCGACGACACTGGCCTTGATAAAAGAAGAAATAAGCTACAAACAAAGAAAAATTCGTTCAGTCTTCAAGCTGCAAGCCAAAACTAGGTGCGACACTTTTTATGGAACTGGGTGTATTAATTTATAACAATCAGTTGAGAAGAGAAACTTATAAGTTCCTTTTGCAATTCAGCTCCTTTTTAGTCAACAAGACCAATCAGAGATAATGAAGCAGCTTACTGAAGTGAGTTACATATCTCACTATGCTTTGATTAACCCAAAATTAGGTATATATTTAAACAATTTTTGTATTAACTTTCCCTAAAGGTAATTGCCGTTTATTCTTTCATAACACATGTACTAGTAATTGTTTAAATGGTTAGAAAATAAATTGCTTCAAATAAGTACTTATAATTATCGACTACGTAGTTAAACGGCTTGTATATAGGAAAAACCGCCGCAAGAGTCGTTTTAAAAATAACAAGACTACCTATTATTTGTTTTGAACTAGCTTATTTATGATTTTAAAATGTGCAAAAATATGTCTTAATTGGAATTGATTGATATTGATAATAGCTCAATATTTAAATGATTTAAATGTAAATCATACCGGCTTTTAACAAACATAACAATTGACAAAACCTTAACTAATATTAATATAAGAAATAACCTACAATATAATATCAATCTTGCCCTCCGAATGTATAAAATTAAATATAAACATGCACTTGATTGCAATTAAGGTTTTTTTTACAATCATACTGACTGACAAAACTTAAACTAAAATAATAAATAAACGGAAGAATAATATCAAATTTGGCCAACGAACCACACTGCAATTTTTAAAAAGATACCGGTAGGAAATACGCGAGAAACATATATCAAATTTGGCCAACAAACAAAATTAAATCACTTCGAGATCTACATGAATTCAAACTCAATTATTTCACAAGTGACTTCAAGCACTTGGCATGTGGCAGAATACTTTCAAAATATTCACATTTAATTCAAAACTGAGAACAGTTGGGGGAAGGGCGACTTTTATGACCATTCGGAATAGTTTGATTTACAATTTGTTTACCTTTGCATTTGTTTAGTCTGGATTCATAGCATGTTTAATTTAATACTGAAGAAGTTAACCAACCTATTCTCGAGCCTATTCTTTTATGTACTTTTTCTCTCCAAATTCCTAAATTTAACTCATTTATGTAACCTATCGAACGATACATGAGAATTTCTTAATATATTTATTTATTCACGGAAAACTCCTTTTATAATAATTAATAATCTGACAAATATTAAATTAAATTTACATTATTTATCTAAGGAAATATTCCAGTAATAGTAAATTTTAGCTATAGGAAAAAGATATCAGGGCCGTACTCAGCAAAATTCCTGATGAGACGTTAACAATATGCTTGAGTGATTATTATTATCTTTTAATTCCAAGTTCGCATACAAAAAAGTTGATACTGATCACAAAAGTCAATGACGATTTAAAGAAAACTTAACGAAAAGAAAAAGAAAAATTATATCTGAATTTTTCAGAGAAAGTTTTTTACTAAAATGTAAATATGTATTTATGAAATTAGTTTTTAATATATAATATTAAAACAACTTGTAAATCTGTCAACAAATCTTAAATGTAGGCCAACTTTTCTCCAGTTTGACCGATCTTGTAATTCCTAAAGCTTCGAAGATATCCACAGTGGCACATTCACTTAAAAACGTATTCGAAAAAGCTGATGTTTAATCCAACAACAAAAGGCAAACAAAATACAGTTTGCAACAATTTATTCTTGTCTTAGTTAGACAGAGCTTAATACAAAAAATTAAAGCCAATGGAAGAAAGCACTAAGCATAAAAATTGAGTTAAATTAATATTTAAACAATAAATAAAAAAATACTTCCTTTATTACACGGATTAAAACAAAAGTGGTTCGAAGTGTTAAGAACCACAATTGAAAATTATTTTATAACATACAAGGAATCCAGAAGTTTATATCGCATCAAACTTATATTTTTAATGGCAGTACTCTCTTATTTTTGCATTTTATGTAAAACTCCTAAGAAGCAGTATAGTCTTGTATTATTTTTATTTAATCCATTGCTATTATCGGGTCAAAATTAACAAATTTTGTAATACTTATTATCGATTTACTTATGGACTTTAATATTACTTATTTTATAAAATTGTAAGTTTAGATAAAATAAAATTATTACTATTTACATTATTACAGATTCTCCTATTCTAATAATTATAATTATGTTTACAAAATTCTTCAGAATTATTATGATCTATAATACTTTCTACTTCATTATGTCCTGTCCAGAAGATTTCCCTTTAAATTTTAGTAAAATAAAATAGCAGGAAGAAAGCTCATATCGCCATGAATAATTATTATTAGGGCTCGGAATTGTATTCGAATAATTCGAATATTCTTCGACTATTTTAAATTCGAATTTTTTGTTAGACTATTGGAATATTCGAAAATTTATATTTAAAAAATTCCGAGCTCTAATTCGGGCTCTAATTATTATATCTTTAATTAAACATTTATAGTTTTTTATTACATTTTCAATATATTTTCCGGATTTGTTCATAAAGCAAAGTGAATTTTTACAATTATTTATATTAAAATAAGAATAATCTCTAAATCTTTATTTTTAAATGAATAATAATTATTAATAAAATTAATTCCTATAATAAAAGGTCTAGTATTATTAAATATATTATTAATATTTCCGATTTCTCTAATTGCTTTCATAATAAATTAAGTTTTATTATGTAAATTAATATTACTATTTTCTTCACGTAGATAACTCAATAATTTCTGGCAAAGGGGGTATGTATATTTTCATTTTACTCACTACAAATAATTTGTAATATCTTTATTTTATTCTATCTCTTCCAAATAATTATAATTACTTATTATAAGTCCATTAAAAAAATAGAAAAAGTATTAATTAGAAAAGTTAATATAGAAAAAATTAAAATATCTAAATTGCAAACTGTTTTTTCAGATTTAAATTTATACAAAAAAATATTTTAAATAAAAAGAAAATTAATAAATACGAAGATATTATTATGAGTCAATAATATTGATTTAATTTTTACGCAAAAATAATGTTTTGTTTTGAATGATCGTTATAAAAATTTTTGGTTTTTCAAAAAATAATATACAATTTTCCGGGAAAGCCGAATCTGAGATTCAATATGTCGTCAGCTGTCAATTTAACAGATACGACGCCATCTTGGATTTTTTTCAAATGGCAACCCATATAAGGTTTGTTTGATTATTCAGTTCAATAATTCGGAGAGCTCTAAACCGTATTTTATTACCCTGGAATTGATTGCCTTTGGCTCCACAAATGATTGAAATTTTGTTTGGATTGTTATAGAGCCACTTCGGCCCCGGCTCAAGGATGTAAACTGCACAAGTGCAAGTTTAGTGACCCTAATGAAATGTGTACCTAGTTTCGTCGATTCGGTGTCTATTCGGACACCGTTTTCAAGAAAAGCAGATAATAATATGTCCGATGCACGTCACATGGCGTTCTTTGATTCTAACTTGCAGCCGAGGAATTTAATCTATTTCGAGATCTATTTGCTCTGAGAATTTTGGTCCACTGTTTAGATATTTAAGTTTTTTTAGTTTCAAAACAGTTTAAAATGTTTGTATTTTGATTACATTAGAGCCTGAACTCGATATATTTACCCTTATCTACGCTCATGGCGGAGTCATCGAAAATATAGTTTGAATATAGTTGCCAAATGTTACATGTTGATCACTTTTTATGTGTGGCCAGTTTTAGTAAAATAGCTTATAGGGTATCCGAAGTTTCGGCAACACCCTGTGATTCAAAATAAGAACGTTACATACATAGGAAGATTTTCCCTGGAAAGGTCCCACAGAGTCGCACCTTTAAATATTGAAACGGACATTGAGACTAGCAGGTAGAGTAATATACATAGATTTTGAGAATAGACAGGTTTAAGATTATGTATGGTCTATACATTATTAGGCATGTCAAAACTCTGAAACTTTCTTCCTAAAATCCCGCGAAATCCTTTCGAAAACATTTTGGAATCCATCGGAAATCGTATCCGCAATCCTTTTCAAATCTAGAATTCACATCCTTTCGAATTCCCAATATCCTATTCGAAACCTAAATGGATTTCTCGAAATCCTGAGTGCTATCGCGTTGAAAATCTTCAAACTTGGGCACTACTGCCGCCCGGCTTCCCCTTTTTTTCTTTTTATAACAAATGGTTTGTTAAATTAACCTGCAGTCCTTTTTCATACCTAATGAAGTTTTATTACTCTATACATTTCTGAAGCAGACTAGTCACTTTACAGCCGTGAAATAACTTATCATTGGTATTATGTACCACTATAGAGCAGACGATTTTGAGAAAGTCTCACCTCCTGGGTCTCGGGGACGTAAATACTTTAAAATTCAAATATACCAGTGGATATTTGTTTTTAACGAGGGTTTTACTGGCCACAAAACACAATGTGTTATCTATCTATTCCGCTTGTAGGATAGGATATTATCTGAATTTGTAAGATTTATGGTCATGTTTTAAATACCTAAACGAATAACTGGTCTGAAAAATATGTTAGTATTATTTCCTTTATCGGTGGGTCCGAGAGGGTACGACCCTTGGTACGAAGTAATAAAAATATTGATAAAAAACCAAAACAAGTTGAAGAGATTTAGTACTGTCATAACTCGTGGATTCTTGTTTGGTTTCAAGGAAAGTTACTCGGTTTCTTCTGCGTCGCGTCGTCAGAAACACCCTCTAGATGCCAGATGAGCAAAATAAAAATAAAAAAATTTGAATTTTTAAATGAGGCATCTAGTATATTTAAAACGAAAGAAAAATATTAATTCACCCGATTCGATTAGTTTGGGTTAGTACAAAAGGAAGAATTTTACTCTTTTGGTTTCAATCATGTGGAAATCCGTTGTATCCATGTATCATATAGCTAATTAGACAGAGAAAACGCGAATAATAATGACAAAAAATGCACAGGACAAAAACAATTTTGGCCTTACCTTTAAAATATTATATATATTATATACAGGGTGCTACAAATTCGAATGCATGCATGGGGATATCGAGAACCGTAAGAGATATTATGAGGTCGGTTAAATTAAGGCAAAGTTGCGCAATTTGGTTCGCAACTAGATGCCGTTTTAAAATTTGAAAAATTCGGAATACATCCGGAGATATCCGGAAGATGATTTTTATTTTTTTCTGACATTATTTGAAAAGATATTTTGAAATAAATAACAAGATTGCATTGTCAAATTGAAAATCCGATGTTTCGTCTTCTAGCAACCATAATCAATTTATTTTTTTAAATACGGTCCTGGATACTTTTTTGTTTTTCGTTTCCTTTCACCCTCCCTAAGGCAATGACATAAAAAAATTCATAACTTTATGGAAAATTCGCCCTAAAACGTATGAATCGCCCGCATCTCTGTCTAACACTTTATTTTATTTGTAAATCCGTCCCTGTTCAACGCACTGAAAAACTTAATGCGATTAAATTGGAAATTTTATATTTTCATGTTTAAATGAAAGGATGGGTAAATTTGGGTTAGATAAACAACAATAGCAAATTTTTGATTTTGATTTCTGACGGTATGGGTCCAGAAAGAAAAAAAAACTAGGTTCTCTTTGGCCAACGTTTTGAAACATTAATCCCGAAAGCCCTCGATTTTCCGAAACGTTGGCTAAGGTAGTACTAGTTTTTCTTGTTTCTTAACCCAAACTAACCCATAAAAGCCAATTTAAAAATTATTAGAGTTGCAAGGAATACATAAGAATAATATCAAAGTAGGTAGGAAATTGGGTTTTATTTAAAATCTAAAATCTCACAATGTTAAGGAACTAGGTAGGTAATAAAACTTTAATAACAAAACTAAATTTAATTCATAAGCAAAACGCTGAAGTATACCTTCAGTGTTTTTGCCAAATGGAAATTCAACATTAACATAAAAATAACAAAAAAATACAACAAATAAATACATAAATAAATAACCTAACTATTAAATAAAATAAAAAAAGCACATTAATTTCGACACAACTGCTCAAAAATATTGCCATTTGATCTAATGCAACAGTTTATATTTTTTATTATTTTTTTGAACAGCTCTGTAAACCCCCATCTATTAAAATTTACAAATGCATTCATTATTCTATCCCTTAAATCTGCTCTGCTATTAACAGGTCTTTTGTATATTAAATTTTTAAGAATACCCCACAAGAAAAAATCAAGTGGACAGATCTGGGGATCCCGCTGGCCATTTATACAAAACCCTCGACAAAACCTTTATAGGTACAACGCTCTGGAAATTTCTCATGGAGAAATCGGCGCACATTCATGCTGAAACCAAAGATGTTCTAGAGAGGCCAGCGGAATATCCATAAAATACTCTTGAAAAACAGTATTTAAAAAGTGTAAATATCCCACAGATTTTCAAGGACCTAAAATGCGATCGCTTAATATTCCAGCCCAAACATTGATTCCTAATCGAACTTGGGGTCGGACTTCCCTATTTTGCTCACAGTTTTCAACAGATCAAATTAATATGTTCGTTTCGGCGATTAAATACGCCAAAATTAGTCAATTTTGTCTCATCGGACCAAATAATGTCATGCAAAAATGCATCGCCGTTGCAGTTAATTTGGTCATGTAACCAAACGCATTAGGTTAGCCTCCTTTCAGGGTTCCCTGGATATAGAGATTGAGTAATGTGAATTTTAAACAGTTTAAAATTAGGACTTTTTAAAATTCACCAGCATTTTACATTATTTAGTGTCTGAATATTGACTTCTGCGGCAATCTGACGCCTGGAAACGTAAGGATTGTTTTTCTTTTATAACATTTTGAAACTTGGGCATGTTACACAGTTTAACTAAACTGTTTAAAATGATGGTCCAGGGTGGTCCTGAAAATTATTAAGTCCACTTCATGATTGGCACAAATGCGACAAACAACGATTTTTTTTTAACATAATTATGATATGATTGACCATTATGTATTATTCAATAATTCTTGTTTTCGAAAATATTGTCAAAGTTTGTCACGTTTATATCAATCATGCATGAGCTAAGACCGAGGCTAAGACGGACGTTATCACCTTCAGAGCCAATTTTAAACACCACAATTGTTGATGTTGCAATAGTATTGAAAGAATAAACCTGGTTTAAAACAATCTCAACTTCTTCCTCTGTTGTTCCGGTTCCATAATGTCTGCGTTTTTTTTGGAAAATGAGTCATATTCCGACAAATTAGCATCAAGCATTCAAATTAAAGCGATGCCTGGTTGCGGTCTTTCAGGATAGGTTTCAAAATAAACTTCCAAAGCACGCACAAAACTTCCATTACAATGGTAATAAATTTTCATCATGTCTATTTTTTCTTGATTCGAAAATCGCATGTTGAAAATCAAAATTAATGCAAAAGATAGTCTTCTTGACAGAACATTTTTAATGGTTTTTCTGATGGTATTGGCTTTATTATTATGAACAAGTGTTTTAATTTTTTTAAAAATTCTTTTATTACTAGGGTCGTTAATATTCCCATTTTTTATTTTAATTAAAAATAAAGGCTTCAATTTTACACTTAACATACATCTAATAAAATATAAAAATTTCAAAAGGTAACAAACTATTTAAAGCAAAGCAAAATAAGTAATTGCAAAAAAAAATTAAACATCATTCATATTAATATCATCTGAAAAACGATAAAAAAAGTTCGCATTTAAAAACAGAAAGCAGATGATGGCCCCTTGAAAATGAAACGTCGAATTACAAACTGGAAACCACCATTCGATAGAGTGGAAAAGGTGGCAATGCAAAAGTGCAATTCAAATTAGAAATTCGTTTTTAAATAAGCCCAGGAAAAAATAAAACGATTTATCAAAATTTTCGTTTTTTCCGCATAATCTCCGGAAACACTCGGAATTTTAAAACTTTCTAAGCGGCATATTATTAGACACCTAAATGCGCAATTTAGTGCTAATTTGACCGAGACTGTATCTCTTACGGTTTTCGAGATCCCCATACATAGGCTCGAATTCGAGCCACCCTGTACAACGGTGACTTGATCAATTTTGGCAGGTACTCTCGGGCTACCTGTTGTACATACAGGGTGGCTCGAATTCAAGTCTATGTATGGGGAACTCGAAAACCGTAAGAGATGCAGAGTCTGTCAAATTAGGGCAAAATTGCGCATTTATATGCATAAGAATATGCCTTCTAGAAAGTTTTAAAATTCCGAGTATTTCTGGAGATATTCGGAAAAAAAACCTGAGCTTATATAAAAACTTATTTCAAATTGAATAGCACTCTTGCTTTGACACTTTTTCCGCTCTAGCCAATGAGGGTATCTAGCATGGAAGCGGACGTTTCCTCTTCAAGGGGCCATCATCAACTTTTTGTTTAATTACGAAATTTTTTTATCGTTTTTCAGATGATATTGGAGTTATTAATATGAATATGTGTCTTTAATTTTATTTTTTTTTTAATTATTTATTTTGCTTTCGGGTAAAAAACAAATGAACCTGTTTATTTAATTTTACTATATGCGTCTTTAATTTTATTTTTTTTTTAATTATTTATTTTGCTTTCGGGTAAAAAACAAATGAACCTGTTTATTTAATTTTACTAGGTATTTATTACTTTTATTAAAAATAAAAGCTCCAACTTTCCACTTAACAGAAAACAAAATAAAATATTTTTATAGAATATAAAAACTTCAAAAGCAACTTAAACTAAGTATTTAAAATTACGCCAAAACAAAATAAGTGATTTAAAAAAAAAATTAAATAGAAATTAAAAAAAAAAGAATGAAATAAGTACAAAAACATATGAAGGGTACAGGCGAAAAACGATCCGTCACATTTCCTATGGGAAACTTTTTTATTATTGATTTCACAGAAAATTTTATTCTTGATAAAAGTTGGTGCTTAGAGAAAAACTAATTTTGAGAATGCTAAATTGAGGATAAGTTATACACGGTACTTAAAAAAATACAAAAATGATGGTTAAAAGAACAAAAACTTTGGAATATCGGAACACCTTCTACAGAAAAAATAAAGCTCGTATTAAGATAAAAATAAAAGTTAAATACCATTTCTTTCAAAAGTGCACCGTTGCGAAAACAATCCGTGTCAATTATTGAAAAAACCCTCTTTTTCTTAATTTTGTCCTTATTTTTAGAAGGTTTTCCGATATTCCAAAGTTTTTTTTTTAACCATCGTTTTTCTATTTTTTAACTACCATAAGTTATCTTTAATTTAGCATTGTCAAAATTAGTTTGTTTCCAAGCACCAACTTTTATCAAGAAAAAAATTTTCTGTGAAACCAATAATAAAGAAGTTTCCCATAGGAAATGTGACTTAGATCGTTTTTACCCTGTACTTTTCATATATATTCATAAACGCCAATATCATCTGAAAAAAAACACATAAAAAATTAAAGTTGATGAAGACCCCTTGAGACGAAACGTCGGATTCCACATCGGATACCACTATTGGATAGAGCGAAAAAAGTTGCAATGGAAAAGTACAATTTAAATTGAAATCCGATTTTAAATAAGCTCAGGAAAGAAAATAAAACGATTTTTCAATATTTCGGTTTTTTTTCCGGATATCTCCCGCAATACTAGGAATTTTTAGAACTTTCTAAACGGCATACTGTTAGGCACCTAAATGCGCAATTTTGCCCTAATTTAACCGACACTGTATCTCTTACAGTTTTTGACTTCCCCATACATAGACTCGAATTCGAGCCACCCTGTAATCTTAGCTTTAACCTCGGCTTTAACGCTCGTTTTATTATAATTATATATTTTTTATTCGGTTTTTATCAGCTTCGTTAGATGTGTTTTACGAAATAGTTTAAAGTTTTACTTTGCTTATGAGTTATAGCTTATAGGGTTGCTAGCTAAATTATTTTAATTTAATTTCTTGCTAATTAAATCGAAACAAGTTTCTGAAGCTAACTAAAATACTCAATTTCCATAAAAATGATGCCTTGAATAAAGACGGATTTGTAAATAAAAATAATGTGTTAGACAGAGATGGGCGATTCATAAATTTTAGCGCGATGTTTCATAAAATGATGTTTTTTTTTATGTTTGCAGGCTAAAAGGCAACAGCAAACGATCGTTTTTTAAAAAAAAATAAGTTGATGATGGTTGCTAGACGACCACATATGGGATTTAAATTTAACAATGCCTTCTTAGAGGGAAAAAAGTGGCAATGAAAAAGTGTAATATATTTTAAAATATGTTTTTAAATAACGTCAGAGAAAATAAAAACGATTCTGGAAAATTTCGTTTTTTTCGGATCTCTCCGGAAGTGTTCAGGATTTTTTAAATTTCAAAACGGCATGCGGCATCTTGTTGGGCTTCAAATTGCGCAACTTTGTCTTAATTTAAACAACCTCGTATTTCTTACGGTTCCCGAGATCGAATTTGTAGCATCCTTTATGTGTGAATGTGAATACCCTAACCCTTAAGAACGATTATGCATTGTTCTTGCTACGAAAAGGGAATTTGAGCGCGAAGTAAATTATTCTCGTCGTACCGAGGTTTCAGGTAAATTTTTGTAGCAGTATGAACACGGCATGGTACAAAATGGGCATAATCATCACAACCACAGATATAATTAAAAAAAGCAATCACCGAAAAAAAAAATATGGCAAGCCTTAATGTACCTCAATGCCTGCGGTATTGCACATCATCAAATTATAAAATGCAATATCATCAAAACCTTCACCCAATAGCTGATCAAAAATGACTAACCAACTTTTTTCCGGTCGAATAGTGGAAACCGCAACTGTTTACCTCTTATTGTTACCAAGATACGACATGCGACCTTGAAAGAAAACTCCTGAAGGGCGAAACAAAAATTGGAGCATTTTCACCTTAACTTTTGCTATCGATTGATGTGTTACGCCTTGGATCGGTAGGTGGAAAAACATCTTCGGTCTTATTTTCCGGAAAGAAATATCCCGGCTGAGATTCAGCATCGCCTGCTGAGTGTCGGCGATATATTTTCCAATAATATTTTTTACGGGATATTTTCTCCAGAATTTTCTATTTTTCTGAATAGATACTTTATGAAACGATTTTAGTGATTTTACATAAATTTTGTGTCAGATTTTCAGTTCATAATTCTGGAATATGACATGGTTTTGATATTAATGAACAACTAAGTACTTGGCATTTCATCCGTCGATGAAAGAAGAATACAAAAATTAACAAATATTAATCGTGTGACAAATACCCGCAAACTCTTTATTAAACCTTATGCAATATTTTCATTGGCAATAAAAAATAATAAAACATAAAATTATTGAAATCACAATGCCTAATTGATTTTTTGGAAGGGGTTTTAACTATTTTCAAAATTCTTGGTGCTTTTGATTATTTTACATCAATAGAAAAATTAATTTTATGGACCACAGGGGATAAAATTGAAGAAATAGTTTGCTAAAGACACAAAAGACAACTCCAAAACAAAGAAAAACTTACATTATCTGATTGGGCAGGTACGTGTCCCATGATGGCCCCTTCAGCGGGGTCACCCCCCGCTTGCTGCCTAGCCACCGGAATTTTGAAACGGTATTTAGAACTTAGCACCGAAAGTTATTTTCAAAAATCTGGTCTGCTCTGCCAACAAAGGGTGTAAACCAGCTTCAAATTCAAGATACTGCTTTTCTGCAAATATCTCGGAAAAATCTTTGCGATTCGCAAACACTATCTTCAAAGCCGAGTTTGAAAAATACACTTTCAAAAACTAATTTAGGATTTTAAGTCATTAAAGTCCACCATTTCGCCGAGTTCTTCAGTTCTTTGTCTACACAGACCACTTTACTTGGCACTACTATATGATGCGGATCCAAAGAGCCACTAAGAAAAAATACTTCTTGCACCTAAATCACTCTTTTATGTATATATAGGAGGATCGAAGTATATACCGGCGAAAAATATACTTCCTACAAAAATCGATCAGCTATAAACTTCTCGAAGTCCTATTCATTCATAAACATCAACTAAACACCGATCTTATCTCACTCATTTTAGCAATTAATTTTCTGTTTTCGGAAAAACACTAATCCTAAGACTTAACGTTCACGTATTTTTCATTGTCAAATGGAACAAAAGAAACTCGTAATCATACTAAGACTAACAACCTACTGAACGACTGAACGCATACGAACGATAAGCAAAAGTGAAATTTTCTCGGAGCGATCGTGAATGGTGACCGCGGAGAGATTTGGCAACGTCGCCTGGGTGCGTTTTAAATCTTGTTATGTGCGTGAGTATACAAAAATATATATCCGCGATAGTGCAGGGGATTTTGATTCCTGCTCGATCATTTGGACGGAGGACAATATTGTCGGTTCCACAAAAAAAATTGAAAGCATTTTTTTGCTAAACTAACTTAAAAGTTTTCCAAAATGCCAAAAAATAAGATGTAAGTGAAAACTGCGTTTGTGTTTCTGAGATAACTGTGGGGCACGATTTGAAGATATCCACCTAAAGCTCCTTCTTGTGGAAATGGAATATTTATTAGTAAAAGCTGAGGAATAAGTATTATTAACGCTAGAAAATATTTTTGCCGAAAGGAGTGCAAGAGAATGCGGTTAGGCGAAAAATATTGGGGGGTTATTAGCTACAGCTGGAGGATAAGAGGGCTGGGGGGTTAAATTGAATAGACCGTTTTTGACCAAATTTTGTATTTTATGAAAACGGACTAGAGATTCCTAACAACATATTCCTCAAGATTTCTCTTTAAAAATATAGGAATTAAGATTGGTCGAACTTCTTACTGTGACAAACTGCGTTTTCGTTATTAATGTTCATCAGACCATTCCCCTCCAAATAATCAATTTCTCGCCCTCCTCACCTTTAACCGTAGTAGACAGAAGAAATTCAACGTTGTATTGAGCGACGAAAATACATGGGTACAGTTCGTTATTATTCTTTTTCAATCCCAAAATTCCCTACTGAGCTTTGAAGCAACAATATCCTGCCTCCATAAATTTTTGTGGCTTAGAATCCAACTTAGTGAGAGAAAAAGTTAATTGGTTGATGGAGATGTAAGGGAAGTTTTTCCATATAAAGAAAATCATTAAGTGTGTGGCTTAACCATTTTCTCAACCTTAAAAGACGTACACTTTTCCAACGAAAAGAAACGGAGCCAACTTCACAAATGCAGCATAGTGCACCAAAATCTGCAATCTATAGGCACCGCACATAATGCATTAATTAATCTTGTGGAGGACCATGTGGACAGTGTTGCAGTGTGTGTGACTGAGCACTGGAAGTCGGAGAAAAAACTATCAGTTACCTGACTTTCAGCTGAGATCTGCATACTGTACAGCGGAGGGGGCACATGGAGGTACAGCAATAGTTTAATGGAAAGAAAGAGGTGACAACAAGTTACTCAGACAGTGTTCTGCACTGGAATTTAAATTGAATAGCTTTAAGGCAATAATACTGTGCTGTTATCGTACACCTACAGCACCTTTAGAAGAGTTTTTTTAATAAAATTGAGTTTGTCTTAACCAAGGTTTTTAACGATAGTATTGAAAATTGTCCAGTATTTTTGTGTGGTGATTTTAACATTGACATTTTAGAAATTCTGCGGTTTTATCTCACTTTTAGGGTCCTTTAATATTAAACCTTCTATTTTTCAGCCAACCAGAATCTGTATAAGACCAGCAAAAGCTGCCTTGACAATATATGCACAAATTGTGACAAGTTTAAATCAACAGTTTTAGATACACACATATCAGACCACAAAGGTTAAAAAATAACTTTCTTTATGGGGGGTGAGTAGTACTAACAGCGGTGTAAGACGTAGAGTTTTAAATGCTGAAAACAAGGAAAATTTTGAGTCTCTGTTCGGTGAACAGTTTTAGGAGGGAATTTATGCTTTGCCAGGGCATGAAGTACATCGGCAGTGGATCTCATTTATGCAAACTGTGACACAGATTTTTAACCATTGTCTCCCTCATAAAACAGTACCATGTAAAAAACCAATTAGATGTTTGTTAGTCATGTGTAATAAGGATGAAAGGTACAGAGAAATTTATAAAGAAACTAAAAAAACATACAACAAATTGCTTGAATCTGAAAGAAAAAAGGATTGCTCCAACCGAATATCTCAAAGTGATAATAAAACAAAGTGTATATAGCAAATTGTGGGCGAAATACAGGGTAAAAATACTAGAAAAGGGTCATGTCGGATTAAGGGTAATCCACAGACAATCACAAACAACTTTAATAAATTCATTCTGTATGCTGCATCAAAACTTGAAGCTGGGCTACCTGATACGCAGACATGCACAATATTAACAGAAATGATAAAATTCTTAAAGAATAAAAGAAGTTGTGGGCACGATGAGATATCTAGCAACCTTATAGAAAGAGGTGCTAATGAGTTAGCAGCACCACTCTGCTCTATAATTAATAATTCTTTTAACAACGGAATTTTTCCACAAAATCTCAAACTGGATTTAGTTAAACCTCTGTATAAAAAAGGTAATCCATCTCTTATGTGGAGCAGGCGTCATCGCCTTTATGTCACTGCGACCTTTAAGATCTATTAAAGTCCTCCTTGTACTTAGAGTATTGTGTCCAACCGCGTCTTCTTGCTCAGACTCCAAAGTCTCGACAGAGGCTCCATGGTGTAGCTTAACGCTTCTGGATTGGTTGTCCCCGCAGTTTCGAAGCGCAATCTCGAAAGTCCTTCACAGTGGCAGATAATGTGTTTTGCCGACTCCTCCCCTTCCTGGCAGAACCTACACAGGGTTTCATCCGCCAGGCCTATCAGACTCATTGGTCTCATTAGTCGGCAGTGTCCTGTTAGTAGTCCCACTATGATTCTTATTGACTTCCGATTATAACTTAACAAGTCTGCTGTTAATTTTGCCAAAGGTTTGCTAATGGAATCTTTGGCATGTCTATGTCCCGGTAGATTAAACCACCACCTCTGCGACGCCTCTTCTTTACCTTTTTGAATGGTAATATCTTGGCTATGGGCCTTGCGTCTCCGCAAAATGGTTCTGGTCCTGTTGGTGGCTGGGACGAGCCTTCTCTGGCTAATTCGTCTGCCATCTCGCCATGGCTCTCGTGTCCTGGCCCCCACGCCAAGGTCACTTTTCTATTAAGCCTTCCCATTTCGTTCAACAGATTTATACAGTCCAATACTAACTTTGATGTTACTATATTAAGGTACGGCTTTGATTGCTGCTTGGCTATCGGAGTAGATAACGAATGTCTTGTTGCTCACCTTCCTCCTGATGATCATTTCCTCTATAAAGAGGATGATACATGTAATTTCCGCCTAAAATACTGTGGCGAGTGTGCCCATAGGTATCAAGATTTTTGTCTCTGTCCTTGGTTCGTATATTCCGGCTCCTATTCCTTGGTCGGTTTTCGAGCCGTCTGTATACCAGATTATGTCTCCCCTTATTGGTGGGCCTTTTATCCATAGGTCTATTGGTGGTATTTGTGATGAAAATGTCTCTTCAAAGCTATACTACGGAGTGGAGCGGTCTGAGGGCATGCCTAGGAATGTATCCTCCTTAATCTCGCATGTATAGTATATTGTTTTCGGTGCCGTGTCCTCTTATTAGTGGTGTTTGGCCTTGTGTTACTCTGTAACAGACCGATTTGGCTTCGCCTTGGCGTGGGGGTAGATTTAATAATACCTCCATCGCTGCTGTTGCCGTTGTACTCATGGCTCCGGTAATACAGATGCAAGCTAGTCTCTGGACCCCATTTAGCCTTCTCATCGCGTCTACCTGTCTGGTTTTCGTTCCAGGCGATTGCTCCATATGTTATCATGGGTCTAACCACCCTTGTGTATAACCATAAAGTAATTTTCGGGTTCAATCCCCAGTTTTTCCACACATTCTTCTACAATATACCTAGAGCCATTGTGGCTTTTAGCGCCACTTTTTGGATGTGCGTGTTCCATGTAAGCTTTTGGTCAAAGATGACTCCCAGGTATTTGGCCTCTTTGAAGAAGGTTATAGCTTCTCCAGCTAGCCTCATTTGCTTTAGCCCTGTTAAATATCTCCTTTTGGTAAATGCCACCACAGTTGTTTTATGTGGATTAACAGACATTTGTTGTTCTCTGCACCAGAAGTCTACGATGTTAAGGGCTCTTTGGCTTCTTTCCGATATAGTGCCCGTGAACTTTCCTCGCACCACAATTGTCAAGTCATCTGCATAGCCCAGGCAGTGAAAGCCTTACGCCCGAAGTTTTTGGATTAGACCATCCATCAGAATGGCCCACAGCAGTGGAGATAATACCTACTCCTCCTTGCGGACATCCTCTCTCGACTGCTGTTTTAAGTGTTGCCTCGCCATAGGTGAATAAGATGGTCCTATTATTAAGGCTGGCCTCGATCCATTGACGGATGGTTCCTGGGAGTTGCCTTCCTTCAAGGGCTCTTCCGATCGAATCTGGTGGCGCGTGGTTGAAGGCGCCTTCTATATCGAGAAAAGTGGCTAGTGCTATTGCTTTATCCTCTATGGATTTCGATAGCAGCCTACTCAATCATTGGTATGCATATTGACAGTTGCGTAGCGGGTTGGCCTTTAGAGCACTATCTCTTACGTACCTATCAATTAACCTTTCAAGGGTTTTCAGCATAAAAGTCGATAGGCTGATGGGTTTGAATGATGTTGGTGTCTGGTCCGGTATCCTGCCTACCTTGAGCAGGTATATAAACTTCACCTGTTGCCATTTTGTAGGTATATGAATCCCCAAGCTATACAGCCTCTAAGATCTTACAGAGAGATAAGACCAAACTACCCTGTCCTCTCTGTAGAAGTACTGGGTATATTTCATCTAACCCCGGCGATTTGTACGGTTGAAATTGGCTTACTGCCTATCTGACCTTAGACGGCGTTATGATGTCCGCAGCTAGCCCCCAATCTTGCTTCGTTGGCCTTCTTTTAGGAGGTTCTTCGAGCACTGTGGTTTCAGTCATCTGAATTGACACTGGAAAGTGGGCTTTAATGAGAAGCTTCAGACTTCAGACTCCTCGCATGTTTTTGTGTATTCGTTGTCTTCTCCTTTCAGGAGTTCGACTCGGTTTGTAGAGTTTCCTTTTGCTAGCACCTTGTGTATCTTTGCA
>MU182766.1:218783-246319 GCA_016904865.1 Pissodes strobi
GGTTTGCCTTGACTATAGACCCATAAGTTAGCTTCCAGCCTCAAAGATATTTGAGGCTGCTATGTGCTCCACGCTGTTGGGGTTCTTTGACAGACAAAATCTAATAAGCCCATCCCAGCATGGTTACCTGGGGGGAGATCTGTTGACACTGCCATCAATAGTTTTATAGAAAAAATAGAGGATGGTTTGGAAAGCAGAAATTTAGCAATAGGTACATTTTTAGATCTTTCAAAGGCTTTCCACGGCCTTAGATGTGTTGCCTTATAATGGATGCGTTCTTATCTGGCAAATCGTAGACAGAGAGTTGTTAGAGTCAGGGGAGTGGGGTTCAGTATGTCTCTGAGGATGGTGAATTGACCTTGTGGATCCCGTAAGGAAGTATGATGGGCCTTGTGCTGTTTATCTTTTATGTTAATGACCTTACTTCTGAAGTAACAGGACATCAGAAACGTTACATGTCAAATTTTGCAGACAATTCAATTTTTTTAATATTGAGAATTTTATTTCAACTTATACATGAACATATCCCTCGACATATCCTTAAAGCCCAGAAACGGTTTGAAGCAAAATCCGTTAATTTTAAATAGGTAAAAACTCACTACATATTATGCTTTTCCACCAAACAAAAAAATTCAACCGTCCCTGAAACATTTCGGATTGGTGCTGAGAGTGTCACCCTTGATGAAAGCTCTATGAGTTTTTTGGTATCCATATAGAACAAAATTTGGATTGGTCGACACAAATTTCTGAGGTTTGCAGAAAGGTAAATAGCGCTACATATTCTTTGAGGGACATGTCAAAGTATCTAAATAGAGATCTTAAAATGATTTATTATGCAAACATTTACTCAGTGCTTCGTAACGGGGTGATATTCTAGAGGGACAATACTGACACAGAAAGAGCCTTCAAAAGTCAAAAAAGGGTGGTACGTGTAATATCTGTCATAGGATATTAGTAGTTCAGTACTCATGTAGGGGAAAATTTGAAGCTTTAAATATTCTGACACGGACAGGACTGTTCATCTACGAGTGCTTGTTGTTTTTGTTTAAGAATAGGGAAAAGTTTGTACTCTTTGAAATAAGGCACTGCTTTAATACTAGATCCTTTGGATATAATATACCTGTGCACAGATTAACTGGTACGGAAAAATGAACTTATTCTGCCATAATTAATTCATTACCCTATAAGATAAGGTCAGTAACAAATCTTAAGATTTTTAAAAATTTTATCTTTGAACTTTTAATGAAAATAAAACCATACACACAAAGTGAGTTTTTCAATTAGTTTACATAAATCTTTGTAACTGTGTCCTTTAAAATTGTATATGTCACTATAAATGCTATATGTGCCATTTTTAAATTTGTAACTTTGTCCTTTAATCTTTGGTATTTCAATTATTTTTAATCTTTAATTTTTTAGATTTGTACATAAGACTATTGTTTGTTAGTAGGTAGGTGTAGAGGATTTTTTTCTTTATAAATCTAAATATTTGTCGCCATTCATTTCAAATTTGAATTTTCGTATAGTTTATTGAATGAAGAGATTGAATTGAATTGAAGTAAAACTAAAATTTTAATTTTTGTTCCTAAATGGATCAACCCTCGAGCTAAACTAGCCCCTCTATAAATGTTATTCACATTATTCACATGTTATCAAAATTAATAACCATCAATTAATATACTTAGGTCTTATGGAGTCACTCTTGTCAGGGCCGGACGTACACTCGGTCAGTACGTGCCCCGGCATTAAAGGTTATTTGAATACGATTTGAGTGACTTAAATCTATAGACGGCAACCAGATATTCACAATGCGTAAGACTAAAATTAATACATTAATTAAACTAACCCAAACTACTTCAAGATTCTGTAAATGGTTTAGTAGCGGAAATAGTTATTTTTGTTACAAGTACCTAAAATGGAGTTTTTCAGGACGAATCATTGCTGTTTCCGGACGAGGCGTTAGCCGAGTCCGGAATAGCAGATGAGTCCTGAAAAACTTCATTTAGGTACGTGTGACAAACACTATTTTTTGTCATACGCTCCCAAAATGTAATTTTTATTTATACGCTTTTTGCAAGTCTTCCGTCGAACGCCTAAATTTGCAAATTTACCATAATTTTTGAAATCATAATGTACGACAAAGTTAGCTTAGAATTTGATATCGTAGCAACTATTTGACAACTTTGTCATGTCATTCGAAATTTGACATTTAGACATATTCAGGAATTTTGGAATAGTCCGTAAAAGTTGCCATGACGACTTTTAGGGACTAGGCCTAAAAAGAAGCATTTTACGGACTCAAATGAGTTCGTAAAATAGCTATTTTTGGGAGCGTATGACAAAAAACAATATATTAACCACAGTTTAGAGACATATTGTTGTCCACACGTAAAATAGACGTTTGGGCAATAATCGTCTTTCTAAATCTTGGTTAATAATCTATTAAGTGAATTGCATCAATTACTTACTTACAATATTGTTTTTTGGAACGTTCGCTAAAAAAAAATTAAAAATATCATATGCCTGTTTTAGCCATAGGTGCGCATTTATAAAGGCAAAAGTAAGGACTGATTTTATCCAAATATATGTAAGCGATATTTCTTAAATAAATAATGTAATAAGATGTTCTCAACAAGAGTGTTTAATATAAAACATAAAGGGTGTATGAACCAAAAGCCCTAAAACAGACAAGCTTATCAAATGAAATATAAATTGTACCTATCCACAAAAAGACCACTCTATAGCAATATGAGCCAAAAGTAAACAAAAGATATGAAATAAATGATAAAGCTTTCTGGGATGTTTTTATGGCTCTGTAAACAACACTATTGTTATATATCTGCTTAGTGATTCTAGTTAAGTACTTTCTTAATTTGTTTGAACTGTCTGCTATTTTGGTATCTAAAAACCATAAAATTTATGTAAACAAACAACCCAAAATATGTTTCATTTGAACTAACCCAAACTAATAGCTCGAAGTCAAGTTTACGCAACAACAGACGGATTTTAGACTTTTATTCTTGCCGAAAAAATAAATTTAAGACCACAACTTAAATTTCAACCACTAATCGGCTTCGTCAAGGCTTATTGGTTTTTTTAAAGCTTTATGATGATTTTAAGATAGTACCACTAATACGCAAAAACTTGTTATAAGCATTTAAGTATTACATACTCATACGTCTATCTACTTGGCTTTCAGAAACTGCTATGTTAAAGCCCTATTTGCTCCTAAGGGCAATCTAGCAAATTAAAAGAGTTTTTAAGGAATCCAATAAAATTACTTTATAAAACGACAAATATGGTATCAGTAAATTTTGACTCATATAGATCGCTGAATAAGCTCATGACTTGTATTATGTTCTAGAGTGTGACCTTGTTAAAACTCAACAGTTTAGTCCTAAAGGCAATCTTACCTTTAAAGTAGCTTTAGTAATGTAAAAAAGTTGTCAAGTAATCAAATAAATTTACTTTATAAGACGGCAAATATGGTATCAGTAAATTTTGACTTAGGAAGATCACTGAATAAGCTCAAGTTTGTATTGTATTCTAGATTGTGACCTTGTTAAAATTCAACAGTTTAGTCCTAAAGGCAATCTTACCTTTAAAGTAGCCTTAGCAATGCAGAACAGTTTTCAAGGAATCAAATTAATTTACATTATAAGACGTCAAATATGGTATCATTAAATTTTGACTTATGAAGATCACTAAATAAGCTCATAATTTGTATTATCTTCTAGAGTGTGACTTTGTTAAACTTCAACTGTTTAGTCCTAAAGGCAATCTTACCTTTAAATAACCTTAGCAAAGTAAAAAATATTTCAAGGAACCAAATAAATTCACTTTATAAAACGGCAAATATGGTATCGGTAAAATTTGATTTTTCAAGATCAATAGGCGTATTATTTTTATTCTATTATAGTCTCAACTCAACAGTCTAAAACACAGCTTTTTGAATAATTTTGAATCATATTTTTAATTTTTTAATACCCAAATGCAAATAACTTCATTTAGCTTGTCTTTTTCATAGGATACCGAGCACTAAGTGTTACTTTTAAAATAACCTTAGCAAAGTAAAAAAGATTTTAAGGCATCAAATAAATTTACTTTATAAGAGGCAAATATGGTATTAATAAATGTTGACTTATGAAGATCACTGAATAAGCTCATAATTTGTATTATGTTCTAGAGTGTGACCTTGTTAAACTTCAACAGTTTAGTCCTAAAGGCAATTTTACCTTTAAAATAACCTTAGAAAAGCAAAAATATTTCAAGAAATCAAATAAATTTACTTTATAAAACGGCAATTATGGTATGGGTCAATTTTGACTTATCAAGATCACTGAATAAGCTCATAATTTGTATTATGATCTAGAGTGTGATCTTGTTAAACTTCAACAGTTTAGTCCTAAAGGCAATTTTACGTTTAAAATAACCTAAGCAAAGTAAAAATATTTCAAGGAATCAAATAAAGTTACTTTATAAAATAGCAATTATGGTATCGGTCAATTTTGACTTATCAAGATCACTGAATAAACCTCATCATTATTTCTATTCTGTTCTAGAGTGTGACCTTGTTAAAACTCAACAGTTTAGTCCTAACGGCAATCTTAGCTTTAAATAACCTTAGCAAAGTAAAAAAGATTTCAAGGAACCAAATAAATTCACTTTATAAAACGGCAAATATGGCATCGGTAAAATTTGACTTTTCAACATCAATAAGCGTATTACTTTTATTCTATTATAGTCTGTGAATTTTTTAAAACTCAACAGTTTAAAACGCAGTTTTTTGAGTAATATTTATTTATATTTTTAATTTTTTAATACCAAAATGCAAATAACTTCACTTAGCTTGTCTTTTTCATAGGATACAGCGCACTAAATGTTCTCCTTACTTATTTAAAAAATATATGATAGAATTGGATTTTTTAAGCGTTCCTTTAGCCTTTCAGGTTAATAAAACGCAGAACAATTAATATTAATCTATCGGAAGTACTTCTAATATCTATATCTTAAAAACCTTTGTTTATATTAAAATTAGTAACAGCTTTTACTCAATATTTACCATGGATGAATGTTAATTTATCAATAATTTTGAATATTTTTTAACATAAGATTGTCTGGTTCACTTTAAAAGCACACAATAAATAAATAATAAAAAGCAAGAAGTTCCAAACGATTATTTCTCCTAATCTAAATTACCTTCGTCTTTGTTTTCCGCTCCGCCATCAGCCCGCGTATTAGATTCGTAATACAGATCGTACCTTTCGGAAAGTCGAATATCGGCATTTCAAATTTACTTAGTCAAATTATCAAGCCGTATTTATGATATGCACACCCTAATTCAAAACCTGTCGCACGAAAACTAAATTATTACGGCCTGAAAACCAAAATTTTATACAATATTTACTTTTGCCATCGCTAGCTTAGTTGTATCAGGTATATATCTCACTCTGTCCTATCTGAACAAGTTGGAAAGTAATAGAACTAGTTAGGCCTGGAATAATAGCCTCAATTGCGGCCCATCCTAAGACTCCCTTCTTAGATAGCACTATAATGGAATTACTTCGATATTGAAATATAAACAAGGAAGTGCGGCAACGTCGCGTTACGCAGCACAGCTGATTTGCGGGGTGCGTGCGGAGATCAGCTGATCGCTTAGCAACGCAGCGATAATAGGGGACCGGTTCAGGGCCTCTAGTGCGGCGTTGCCGGATGCATCGAAAAGCATCATTCACACGGATTTACATACAGCACAAATATTAGCCTAGCGGAATAAACAACTGCAATCTAAGAGATTAGATACTTATTATCATATTAAATTATTCAACTTGAGCAATCTAAAAAATTAGTATATTTAATAACCTAAGTTCAAACAATTACAGACTGATAGTAAACAAAACGCATACCATTTTGTTGAAACAGAAAACGAATTTGCTTTGTTTGTCAAGAAACACTTGACGAAATTGCAAATTAGCCCATCTATTGCTTTATTTTTTGGTTGAACTAAAAAGTAAACTTCTCTTAATTTTAAATATAATATACAGGCAGCTTATTGAAGCTGAACAGTGATATTTCGACAATTATTCTTACAATAGTTTTTGAACTGTTTTCTCATTTAGTCTTTTTTTAATGATTTTTCAAATAAGATCAGGAATACAGTTCAATGTAGGTTTTAACATGCGCAACTTTTTCAGAACATGCGTTTTTCATATTCGGCATCTTAATAGATGAGTTTTTCAAACTATAATATAGTCCTGTTTCCAATTGTTAACACTTTTGATCCATACTACGATTAGAATTAGCAATTCAGGTTGCCACAATCAATTTGACATAATCATTAGTTAAATAATTATTTTCATTGTTAATGTCGGTATGTATTGGATACACCTATAGAACCAGACATTGTCGGCTTGTTTTAAGACTATTGTTAACAGGATAGGCCTGGTTCAACTTTTTTAAAAATCATGTATATGCCAGTGAACTATATGAAACTAATAAAAACACGCCTTTGCCATTTAATCCGTAGGTGGTGCAAAGTTGAATTTGTGCCGTGTATTATGTCTTTAACTTTCCATTTTTTTTTATTGTTGGTAATGTTTTGTAATTATGAGCATAAGCATATACGAAAAAAAATTACCTATGCAGTCGCTCATCAACCCATCCCTGAAGGACAAATGAAATAAAAAAAAATTATTGTCATTACATTTTTCTATTTGTGACAACTTTGACGACAATTTTTTGTAATTTCTACAATTTTTGAAATTTCTGTTTGATATTTTTTTAATTTTTTTGTGTATGTGATTTTTAGTAATGAGCAAATGCAAGACCAATACCAAGAGGGTTAGTCTTGGTCTCGCATATTATGTGGTTCAGTCTTGGTCTCACTCCAAGACTCTTGTAAGGCTTGTACTTTTTGGTAGATTTTCACTGGAAGCAATTTTTACAAAGAAAATAAAAAAAATCAAGTCATTTAAAGTAAATAAAGGTTTAAAGAAAGGGACAGAATTTGTCAGTATAAAAATCGTGGTTTTTCAATATTCTTTTACTCCCTTTACTGCCATTGTGTATCACCATCAATAAGTAAAATTTATCTTGAACCATTAGTCTACGGTTTGGGAAATGAATAAGGGTGGATTCTCATGCATCCGATATCCGACAATGCTACTATAATCAGTCTTTTGCCGTCAATTTTTATTCGAATATTTTTCAAATCATCCGATGTCGGATTGAATTAAAATTATTTAAACTTTTATCGTGAATTTCTTAACCTCACTTTTTATTTGTTTTGCTTTACTTGTCAACATGAAAACTTCAAAGGCAAATAATGTGCTATTTGTTTTCCATTTGCGGCTGCTAGTGTTAACAAAAATCAATCAACATAGACACGAAAAGCGAACTAAAAGATTCTAGGTTCAGAATATTTATAAAAATCGGGTATAACACAAAATTTACCTACAATAATTTATTAACAGTCCAGGAAGCAGCAAATTTTTTTGGTACTTATTTTCCCTGTTAGGAAACATCGATAGAATTATTTAGTTAGTAATTCTGAGCAATATTTTCTCTATGGTCGGACGGGCTGACGCGGAAAATGCGTCAGAAGAAACAAAGGCGCTGGACTTTTTTTCACTGATGGAAATGGTTTTCATATGGTTTTAATATAAGAGTATACTAATAGTCTGTCTGATCTGTAAGGATGGCAAATGTGTCTGCGCAGGTGAAAAATTAATTTTTTTTAGTTTATCTTATTTATGCAGTTCTAAATATTTGTCAGAGGTCAGATTATTGCTTTTTTCGTAAGCTTCATGATCTACTTTAGTAAATGCAAAAGATTTATAACGAGGAAAATAAGTCGACTATTTTTTTTTATCTTTGGAACCTCTCGGAACATTTTTGCCGGACTAAAAAATTCTTGATTAGTGTCACCAATAGAACAAACTATAGAGAGATATATGCCGACTGGGAAGAAAATAAGTACCAAAAAAAATCAATGCCGCCTGGACTATAAAAGAAATGAGACTATACTTAGTCCGAGAGGCGACCGTCATAATAGTGTGGTGTCTGAACTGTCAGGATTTTGCATGATAAAAAATATTGTTTAGTTGGGCCGAATAAGAAACTGTTGGTTGGACCAGTAATTAATTATACAGGGTCTTTCAAAAAGTTCGCATCATATGGGAAACTTTTTTATTATTGATTTCAGAGAAAATTCTATTCTTGACAAAAGTTGATGCTTAGAAAAAAACTAATTTTGACAAAGCTAAATTAAGGATAAGCTATACAGGGTACTTAAAAAATACAAAAATTAAGGTTAAAAAAACAAAAATTTTGGAATATCGGAAAACTTTCTACAGAAAAAATCAAGCTTTTATTAAAATAAAAAAAGTCCAATACCATTTTTTCCAAAAAAATAGGAACAAAATTAAGAATTCAATAACTGTCATGAATTTTCTCAGCACTTTTGGAAAGATGGTATTTGACTTTTATTTTTATCTTAGTAAGAACTTTATATTCCTGTAGAAGGTTTTCCGATATTCCAAAATTTTTGTTTTTTACATTCAATTTTTGTATTTTTTAAGTACCCTGTATAACTTATATTTAATTTAGCATTGTCAAAGTTAGTTTCTTTCCAAGCACCAACTATTATCAAGAATAAAGTTTTCTGAGAAATCAATAATAAAAAAGTTTCCCGTATGATGCGAACTTTTTGAAAGACACTATACAAGGTGATTCACGATCGATGGTAGGTTAGACGTTTCTGGAGAACCACTCAACGGATCATTCTGAAACTTTGGTCGTTTACATAAACGAATATGCTCTACCTTGTTAAAATATTTTCGACAGTGCAGTGTTGCAGCCTCGACTAAAAAATAGAAGCAACTGTCAAATTTTAAATGGAACACCCTATATATTATTGCATATTTGGATTTTGCGGAGAATTCTAGACATATTTCATAAATAATGTCCTATACCTATCTGTTACTGGTTTTGAAATATTGAATATAGAGCAAAATGGTTTGTACTTTCCTATCTTGGTTTTTTTAAGCTATCGTTTGACACTAATTTTAGATTTAACCAGAGGTTAAATTTAACCGAGATTTCTTAACTTCTGGTTAAATAAAAAATTAGTGTCAAACCATAGCTTATGAAAAACTAAGACAGGAAAGTGCAAACCATTTTGCTCTATCTTTAACCGTTTAGATTTTACAGGCTGTCAAACTTGGTAAATGGTCGATTTTCAACTGTCAATATTTCAAAAACAGTAACAGATAGGTATAGGACATTATTTTGGAATATGTCTAGAATTCTCCGCAAAATTTAAATATGCAATAATATATAGGGTGTTCCATTTAAAATTTGACAGCTGCTATTACTTTTAGTAGAAGCGGCAACACTGCACTGTAGAAAATATTTTAGCAAGGTAGAGCATATTCGTTTATGTAAACGACCACATTTTCAGCATGATCCGTTGAGTCGTTCTCCAGATACGTCTAACCTACCATCGACCGTGAATCACCTTGTATAGTGTCTTTCAAAAAGTCCGCATCATACGGGAAACTTTTTTATTATTGATTTCTCAGAAAACTTTATTCTTGATAAAAGTTGGTGCTTGGGAAAAAAGTAACTTCGACAATGCTAAATTAAAGATAAGTTATACAGGGTACTTGAAAAGTACACAAATTGAATTTAAAAGAACAAAAATTTTGGAATAGCGGAAAACCTTCTGCAGGAAAAATAAAGCTCTTATTAAATACCATTTTTTCCAAAAGTGCACTGTTGCTGAGAAAATTCATGACAATTATTGAAAAAACCCTCTTTTTCTTTATTTTGTTCTTATTTTTTTCAGCAACGATGCACGTTTGGAAAAAATAGTATTTGACTTTTATTTGTATCTTAATAAAAGCTTTATTTTTCTCTAGAAAATTTTCCGATATTCCGTTTTTTTTTAACATTAATTTTTGTATTTTTTAAGTACCCTGTATAACTTATGCTTAATTTAGCATCGTCAAAATTAGTTTTTTTCTAAGCATCAACTTTTGTCAGTAATAGAATTTTCTGTGAAATCAATAATAAAAAATTTTCCCATATGATGCGAACTTTTTGAAAGACCCTGTATAATTAATTACTGGTCAAGGCCAGCCTCGGCCGACCAACGGTTTCTTATTCGGCCCAACTAAACAATATTTTTTATCATGCAAAATCCTGACAGGTCAGACACCACACTATAATGACGGTCGTCGCCTCTCGGACTAACTATAAGGGATCAAGATACATATTTGTGTTATTTGAGCATGTATGTAGCTAGAGTTTCTAAAATATATGTAATATTCTAGGGTCCAGGTTAATCCAGACCTATTATTGTGTACTTGAACCGATTTTCGATGGCGAGATGTTTGTACTTACATTAAGGTAATTTCGGTATAGTAGAAAGGGCAAAATTATGGTAAATTTCTAGGTAAAAACCTATATTTAGGTCTCTCTAACTGTGTGTTGAATATGAAACTTTTCGGAAAACTCCCGATGTCCCATTCAAAAATATTTATTATTTTAGGTTCATTTCTAAATTAGGTACCATATCAGATATTCCTCAAAAGAAATATTGCTTCCGAAAGTCTATTATTTATTGGCTAGGTGATCAACATGCTGTTGGAAGGAGAGGGGGATCAAATAAAACACCAAGAAATTTCATTCTGAGTCACCTAACTGTCTTAACACAAAGGTGATTCGAGTAGCCTCATGCATGTTAAGACATAGACTAAACCAGTCGTCCAATTTTACAAGGCTTTTGTTTGATTTAGTAATTACATTAACAAAGATTTCGTCACAGAAATGCTGTGTCATCAGCAAATAATTCTAGGTTAGATCTTGGAACTGCAGATTTTATATCGTTTATGTAGATCAGGAAAAATAATTAATTGCGCTAGAAGGTGCACTCCACAGTCAATCAATGCATGCCCGAAATATTTTTACAGTAAGTGATTTGGGAGCGATTTCAAGGTAACTTTTAATCCTGTTTTCATTGATGTTATAGAATTTTCGCTTATCCAATAAGATGTTGTGTGAGACGTAATCTAAGGCTTTGTGAGGTCACGGCACACAATATTTATGTATTGCCCCCTCTCAAAGGGCTTTAACATATTCCAGGATGTTCATCATTACAAGAAGTATGGTTGACTTACTTTCTCTGAAACCAATTTGGGACTCAGAGAAGAGGCCATTGGACTTAAAATAAATATAACGTTGTTGATTCATACGCTTTAGATAGGAATCAAGGCAATTGGCCTAAAGTTACTTGGGTGCCCATTTGTATGGATCTGGTAATACTATAATTAGTTATTAAATATACAAGCCATTTAACTTTAGAAAAAATGACCTCAACTATTACATTTTAAAATTGTTCCTCCTTTTTTTATGTTCAGCACTCAACGAGCGGTGTGTGTGTGGGGAGGATACGGTGGACGTTGGACTTTAAGCGCTGTAGGTTGTAGTATTCGGGAAAGACGTTACTCGGAAGTCCATTCCAGAGCGAGGCAGTCCTCCAGACAAAGCCGTCCCGCAATAGCGACCGCCTAGGTGTTCACAACTGAATCGCATGCTGATGAGCAGCTTGTGTCTGATCAGTGTTTCTGTTTGGCACAACTGTGGGCGGAATCATAAGTGCTAGCTCGTTCGAACACCTTCCGTAGTAGTAGTATCGCTAGTAAAGAGATAGGTCCGCCACTTTTCTTCGATGTTCAAGGCTATCAAGGTCTTTAGTCAAGTCTGGGTCATCCACAGGAGGGACTGCTCTCCTCTGTATGGAGTCTAATATATTGACTAAGTGTTTGGTGCTCCACACATGGAAACAGTATTCCAGAGATTGCAACTTTTCTGATCTATAGAGTGGTCCTAGCTTTTGTGCTGCTGCCTTGGCGACTTTGGTGACATGTTGTTTTCTACGTTGATGCCAAAGAAGCTTATTGACGAGGCCAGAGTCAGTGTTTGTCCTATCACTGATAAGTCAGGTCCCGCGATATTTGTTTTTTTTTTGAGAAGACAGCTGCTTGAGTCTTTCCTGCGTTAAATTGGACATTGTTTTCCTCACCCCATTCCACGATGGCGTTCATATCCTCATGGCAGCAATCTAATCCTTTCGCTCGCGTTGAGCACAAGCAGCGGTCATTGGAGTCCGCGACATGAACGAGGATGCAAGAATGCTGCCTGCTGCAAAGCTGTAAATAGAATTGTTTGTCCTGTCTAAAGGCGGGCGGCCACTGCGCGCGAAACGAAAATAAGCGAAGCGAAGCTAAGTTTTCTATATATCAGCTCCCATACTCTTAAATTTTCGTTTAGTTTCGCTTAAGTGTATGGGAGCTGATATATAGAAAACTTCGCTTAGTTTCGTTTCGATCGCAGTGGCCACCCGCGAGCAGGAACAGTGTAGGAGATAATATACACCCTTTAGGAACTCCTGCATTGATTTTAAATTTCTCCGAGAGATGTCCATCAATACCAACTCGGATGCTTAAGAAATTGGAAAGCCATAGAAACAGTGCTGGTGGTAGTCCGTATGCTGTCAATTCGCTCAACAATCCGTCATGCCACACCCTGTCAAATGCTTTGGATCTGTCGGGAGCCACTGCACGAGATTGATGTTTGAGATACGTTCCATATCAGCTAGGATAACTTGAGTTATCTCATCAGCAGATTCAGAGGTGTTTTGATTCCTAAAGCAGACATCTTTCCGAGGAAAAGTAAGATAAAACTCGCGAAGATCACGTCACTTTGCAGATTTGTCATGCCAAACCAGCGAGACTATAATAAAAGGGCCAAACCTTTCGGGATACCTATGGCTCCTGTGTTTTGATAGCAAGTTCACAGGTTGCGGAGATAAGATTGCGATCTGATGAGCCCAACGGAAGTTGGACAGTTACGGTGTAGACGTCAGAATCAGTTGTTAAGAATAGATCCAGGAGGCTCGCAAAGTCTGGTAGGTTCATCAAGCAGCTGAGTCAGTCCGTGACTTATAGCAAAATTCTCGGCTTCTCTGCCTATATCGTCGTTTTTGTTGGAGTGTTTCACTGTCAATGTTATATGTACGTTGAAGTCTCCTACTATGACAATTTCTGCCGTTGGATAGTTGATGTGCAGAAAATCAATTTGATTGCCAAGATGTGAGAAAAGCCGTTTATATTGGTGTTATTAAACATATAACTACAAACAGTAAGACAATTTTCGAAGAAGAAAAAAAAGCCATCAGTAAGGACATAATAAACAAGGGTAAATAATCATTAAAATAAAAATATAATGAAATATGTTGTGAAACCTCAACAGGACTCTTTTTCAAGTTAAGCTTTCGAAAACGGATGGTGTAACGTGATTTAGGAAATATACCGTTTTCTAATCCAAAATAATAGAGAAACGTAATATTATATCATGATTCAAAACTTCAATATTTGAATAATTTGATACGACTTTAGAGCTTAGATAATTTAACAACAAAATTCTTTAAAAAATCGCATAATGAAATCGTTAAAAATGTATTCACAAGCTTCCTTATTTAGAGCCAACAATAAAATATACGCAAACCAAATAGGTATGTTGCCATTGGCAATTTATTTAAATTAACAATATGCATATCTATCCATTCTGTAATCCTGAACGAAAACATTCATTTATAGTATTAAAACATGTAAATACTTGCACAATCCAGACAGAGTCATTTGTCACAAACAACTAAAATATGTAAAAAGAATCTTTTTAAGAGAACTTTGCAATATAACTGAATTGAAATTCAATTCAACAGTTGAAAGATGTTAATAAATTAGAAAAATATTTTACTTTACGAAATTTACGTAGGTATTCAAATAAACGATAAAATGTCTAAGTTATTTTAATTTTATGTCTTTTTATTAAGATCAGTTACGCTTCTTTTCTGTAATAAAACCTGAAAAAAAATATTTTTTTCCCTCTGATTTTCATCATTCAATCCTAGTATTTATTGGCCGATATTTGGTCTTATAAAAGAAAATTAGAAAGTACTGTGGCAACACCGCACAGCGGGAGTCGGGAGTGCCATATATTTGGACACTTGTTTTATTCTAAAGACCCGATCTCAAGAAGTTGCTCTGCTGCTTATACAAGCGGAACAAGGTTTAAGAGTCAATACTGCCTTTATACGGTTTAGCAAGATGGTAAACATAAGCTTGTTTGATTTTCCTCATTTGGTTTTCAACAAACTAAATCTAAGCCGTGTGACCGTTTTTGTGATAATACTAATATTACAATTAACGAAAGATTACACACTTACACAAACTTTGAATTAATTACGTCAAATTGTATACGTATTTGAGCCTACAAAAGAAACCATTTCATAAATAAAAAATATCCGCGGCTCTTTTTCTTGTTAAAGTTTTAAAAATCTAGAACCACGAATAGAAAAAATTTCTTATATCTCGTTAAGACTAAATATCTTAAAAAAATTACATAGCATTCTCCTAAAAACAGTAAATTAGTCAAAAGTAAACCTTTTTAAATCGAGACTGAGAGGCTACAATTAATAATAATTTCCAATTTTACAGAGCTCGTTAAAAATGCCCAAACAAATTTATTTTTTGCCAATCGAGGATATTCGAGTTAGGCCTGGATCAAAAAAACACCCCCGCATTCTACCCTTAATTCTATTATATCTTGTATTCAATCATTTAAAAAAAAAAATTTTGAGTAAATTAAGATAAAGAGATTTTGTTGGTCAGCAGAATTTTGAACGCTCCATACATTATATAGCAATACGTAGAGAGCATGGGCGTAGACAGGGAGGGGCCAGGGGGGGGGGCCATGGCCCATCCCTGGGAATTTAACCGACTCATGACTTTTGTGTAAAAATTGGGCGTGGCCCCCCAAAATTTTCCGCTCCAAGTGCCACTACTGCGGCCTTGTCTACGGTTCGCCCCCCCTGAGAAAAAATCCTGTCTACGCCCATGGTAGAGAGACCCGTATAAAACCGTATACCGGGGCATAACCGTGCACCATAATAATTATTTTGCCGCTATACTGATCAATTTCTGAACAGAAATTAGTCGCAAAGCTTTGTTCGAGTAAGTACGGACAGGAGTGTTATGTTAAATTTGGCAATCAATCAAATTGTAGATTCTTCTTGACAAGCACCTTACTCATAAGCACAAATAAAATACTGATTTTTTATAAATTAGAACGATATATAACAGAGCAACTTCTAGCCAGACATTTACGTTATGCTGCTGCTGCTTTACGTGTGGGCTTCGGTGGACGGCATTCACCCAGAAACTTGGTTTGATCTGCCTCGGACCGCCAACTAAGGGCATCTGACTTCAGTCATGGTCAAATGTTCCATTTCACCCCTCTCAATCCACGTGGTTCTATACTGATGCATCTAAGGACTCTTGTATATAGTCCGTACAACGAACTGAAAGGAATGCTGGCTCAGTGACTATATTTTTGACCCTTCAAGGTGTCGAGCACGTAAAGTGGAAGCTGTGAGCTGAATCTTTGCAGAAGACAGAAATGGAAGGGGATTTCTTCTGGCTAGGACACCCAGATTCTTCCTGGGTGAGAAACAACGTCCTTGAACTATAGCCACGTGTTCACCCAAAATGGCGACAAAGGAGCCCAAAATGGCGACAAAGGAGCCGCTACAAAACCGACCGAAGACGAAGCGGAAGTCCACATTTAGATTATGGATGATCGAAAGCTAACTACGGTCACTGCGCACTGCGGATACTGCGAATTGACATTAGCGGATAAAGACAGCTTGAAAAATACATTCCCGACTTGTCGGAAGGCATCGGGTATTTTCGTTAGATTATATTCCTATTTTACCTATGTCTTTACGATGCAATGAATTACTTGCAAGTTCTCTGGTGGTTGAGTGGTTAAGATGCTAGGTCTCTGGTACGGCAGCCCGGGTTTGATTCCCGATGTTGTTTATTTTACTTTCTTGATTATTTGCAAAAAGTTTTTTTTTAAGTAGATGATATAGCCATCGTCCTTAATGCACCATCTACATTCGCCCTCGTCTGCAATTCTCAGCAGCTTCAGGTGCCGTCATAGCCTACAGTGCTCTGTGTAGAATCCTACCAGCGCCCTGCACTCCTTTCTTGGTAGGCCCATCAACACCCTGGTGAGACTCTTCGTAGGTCCATGAGCGACGTCAGTCTCATCCCCGCAGCCGACCGACCGCCATACCTCTTCGGCCCGACCAGACTCCCGTGCAGTCCTCCAAAGCCCTTCGCGAACACTCTGGGCGATCCCCACACAGAGTCAGACTCTAAGTATCTACGTGCAGAGCCTTCTCTGGCTACGGCGTCAGTGGCCTCGTTTCCCGGTACACCTGAGTGTTCCGGTACCCATCAGACTAACGTAACCTTTTGGTGTTTTGCAAGTTCAATAAACCAGCTTATGTACTCCCTCACCAACAAAGAGCGTGTGTAGATCGACTTCAGCGGCATGAATGCGGCCGTGCTGTCGCATCAAAAGAAAATCCTCCTGTCACCGATATTGGGCCTAAACGACATGGGGATGAGACAGACGTCGCTCGTGATACATGGACCTGCGAAGAGTCGCACCAGGGGGTTGATGGGCCTACCAAAGAGTGCAAGGCGCTGGTAGGATTCTACACAGGGCACTGTAGGCTTAGACGGTACCCAACTCTGCTAAAAATTGCAGAGGAATAGAGTCACTCAGCAAAATCGTTTTGATGTTTTTGCATCAAATGCAAAAGCTGCCGCATACCTGCAGCACGGTATAAATCAGCGAGCAGTCTGTAGGGAGAGATTCAAAAAGTATTCGCTGCGGCAAAATCATTTCCTCGGTTATTATTTCAACGAGACCCGATAGTACACAATCTCAGGGCGTTTGCACACTGACGGTATAATATCCCTCGTAGCCGAGCCACCGTAGGCCACGAACCATATTGATCCGGATTCGCTCCGACGCCAAACACTGTCGGCAAAATAAGAAATTTGTCTCCAGTGAACCTATTGCAACACGTTTTTCTGATTGAATGTAAAATGAAAGTAAAGATTTTTTTTCTTTGATTAATTAAAAAGGAACCTAGCCTCGGAGAGTCGTATTGCAAAGCCCGGCCCCCGTCGTGGGGTCGTTTGAGCGTCACCCGTTCTCGCCAACTAAACGGAAAAAGCTCTGCGGGTGTTGTGCAGGGTGACTAGGTCAGCTCATAAAGTCAACGGATACTTAATTTCAAACTAACCAGAAAACTAGAAAACACAGGCCCGCTTATTAAATTAAATCTTAAACTTAACAAGACCTAATAAAGAAAACAGAATCTAAAATTTAATGAACACTATATTTGCTACTAAGTTGTTTTTTTGAAAACACAGCAACAATCTATCTGGAGGAAAAGGTTAAATTAATATGGTTAATTAAAGACAAATGAATGTTAAATGACTGTTAAAATAATGGATAAAATAAACAGAGTACAATATGGAGATTGTACAGAGACCAATTCGGTTAGAAATACTTGGTTCTGTATGCCTTACCACTAAATACACTAAATACTACTTATCGAAGTGATCACTTGACGTTGACTAAGCTTCTTACAACTAGCTATGCGTGCGCTAATAGCTGCACTGATTTTAGATGTAGCAATAATAGTATGTAGCAATGAACGGCTACTGTAATTAAATCAAATGACTCGACAAGTTAATAAAAGAACCGAACTAGAATAAAACTATTGAAAGCGTAGCTGTCGCTTGATTCATATTATAAAACGATAAAATTCAGCAGTTATATCACTTGACTAATGAATGAAATGAAGGAAAGTATCGAGCCAGCGCTTGACTTTTATTAAAATGAACGAAGATTTAAAGCAATCAGATTAACTGGTTCGATAAACCAGTGAATAAATATAAATAAGGTTAATGAGCTACCTCAGAACTCGGCGTTCAATGTTTGATTTATTTTAATGACAGAAAACGACATAAAGCTTCAGTACAATACCCAAATCCAGTCGTCGAACTCTGGTGAAGGTGCCGGGCACCTTAAAATACCTCAGGTACTGCCTCTCGCTGGCCCTGAGGGGAAGATCTAGACAAGATCTCGAGTGCTCAGTGTCAAGATGTACAGATGTGCTGCGGGCAAGGCCTGCACTCTCTAGGACAGTGGTGGTTCCAACTGTAGGTAAAGGCAGTGGCCTACTGGTATGCGCGGTGGACCTCCTAGAAAGCTTGTACCCCTCCGGAAAGAACCCTCAAATTTGTGCGTGAGGGCTACTCTGAGAGATTCGACGGTCTCGGTCTTATATGACGAACGCAGTAGCGTGTCGTGGGTTAAAGGGCGAAGGGGGCAAACGGGGAAAAGGGCGCCGCCGGAAAAATTTCGGGGTGCCACGCCCAATTTTCGCCCAAAAGTCATTAAAACCGTTAAAAACAAAAAGGTCGTGGGGTGACCAATATATTAAATATTCAAGATTCAGGCGAATAGGGAAACGAATAAAAAACATAAACATGACGATGAATGTTAGTTACATTAAATCAAATAAAGGATTCAATAATTAAAAATTCTAATTATGTAATTGTAATAAGTATATAGTTATTTCGTTTTTTAATAAAAATATATAAAATATTTTAATATTTACCTACTTATTTTTAATAATTAACAGCACCCTTTATCGCTTGATCGTCTGTTATTAATTATATAAATAATTTATTAATTATATAAATCCGAAAAACGACAAACGCAACTAACAACCGAATACAGAACTAATTGACTAACCCAAAATACCCAAATAAAATGCATTCTTTATTCTTTATCCGCCCATCCGTATTACCACGTTAATGAATAATAATTAGATTATTTAGGTTTTTCAGAAAAATAATTTTTAAAACCTGACAAAAAACTGCCGAATTTTTTTAACGCAAAATTAATTTACACATCAAGTTCTGGGAAAGGGGGTGGTAATTACCCCCTCTAGCCACCCCACCCCCCGTGTTTACGCCTTTCGTGGCAGCGTGAAGCGCTGGAGGAGAAAAATTTCGGCGGGTGCCAGATGCCACACTCCAAAACATTTAATTGACCCTCGATATTATAATAGTTTTAGACTAATTTTGACCCGTTCTTTCGACTGATGAAGTAAGATTTTCGAATTTTATTAAATTATTGCGAATTTAATATTACATAATTTTGTACACTACCTATTATAACGAATATTGCCAATATTATTTTCTAGAAGAGTGAGAAGGGACAAGGGACATTATATTACAAAACATAAATAATTATGTGTTATTTATTTACAAAAAATAGTGCATTAAATAAAAACTGGAACATGTAATATGATACATACAAAAAATAATTATAGCGCCAACCGTCTGGTTTTTACAGATTTGAGAGAATTAAATTAATTCGTGAAGCATGGGGCGCCCGGTCACCTAGAGGCGGAAGGGCGGAGGGGGCATTCGCCCCCTTTGGCCCCCTATACGACACGCCACTGGACGAACGTGGAAGCCGCTAATACAGCATGTAGAGCCCCAAAAATCGGTCGTGTTAAAACACAAACAGAAACAACACAATAAATCCCCTAGCAAAAGGGTTGTATTATATCACAATAATAAATGTGAAGTTTCTAACTGCACTGGCAAACATTCGCCTTACGAGCAAACTAGAAAAAGGACTCCAACGTTTTCGTCAATTTGCCTTCGAGATTAAATGCTGCGTCACAAGTAGGGATGGGCGGAAACATGCCGAGTGATTCGATACAAGGAATAATTCTAAGATAATAAATAAGCGATCGAGTTCTCGTTTATTATGATGGTAACATGACAGCGGAAGCCACGGATAGTGAGCCAAAATTACATTTTTCCAGAAATGCTAGGAAATACTCTTACAGGAATGATAAACCTTCAAAAATCTAAATCGAGAACGACAAACACGCGATGGATAGCCAATCCCTATTATTCGGCATAAACCTCACAAAATCTAGTCTGCCCTACAAAACGAGAAATATATTTAAAGCAGAGGTCCAAAAACGATCTCCGAAATTGGCGGCCGGCTCCTGGCATTCATCAACCTAGGGTTCTCAAAAGGTAATAAAATATTCAAACTGAAATTAAAGTATGGTTCAATAAGTCAAATGCAACGTATTTGCAGGCTAACAGAATTCTTTAAAAATATAAAACGGTTGGCTGGCGATTCCCGATAATGCAATATAAAATAAGCCAAGCTATTCTAATAATATGGTGCATTGCTCATCCACTAAAATAAATAGTTACAACGGATTATAAAAGCTAATACAAATACATAGCTAACCTATACCTAGAATATAGTTAACTCATATTAGGAAAGTTGCATTTACAAGCAAATCAAATTAATAAATTTAGAATTAATAAACCGATGCGATGGCAGTTTCAAGCGAATTGTTGGCAAAGCAAATTAATAAATTTAGAATTAATAAACCGATGCGTGCAAAATACAGCATATTTTTTTCCCCACATGCGGCATATAAATGAAATTTTAAAATTGGCAAAATCGAACTGTTACACTATCGTATATTTATTTATACCGTGCCCATACCATCTACTTACGGAATGCCCCAGAAGTAACTTTGGCGCGACGCTGTGATCGACCCCCATCATGATCGCGAAAATTTCCGCTTGGAAAACTGTAGCGTACTCGCGCAAGGTGGATAATTCCCGCCTCAGTGCCTCACAGTACGCATCAGCTCCAGACATAGTTCCCATTCTGGACCAGTCTGCAAACTAGACTAGTCTATCCCAGGAGCTCATCCTTTCCTCTATCCAATCCTCTTTCGTATGGATGCGGAAGTTTAGCTCCTCGTGGAAGCCTATCTCAGGGACCATCACGTATTATCAAAATATATTTTTAAATACTATTCTATTTCAAAATAAAGGCTTTTTAATACGTTTTGAGTCCAAACTAGTGCTGGACAAATTACAGCCACTTGCATGCCTCTGCATCATCCGGGCCATGACGACGGCGCCTGCAAGGGCCCTGGAGGGTTGGCGGGTTTGCCTCCGTCGTCGGTGGACTGGGTGAGACACGAGGCGACTAGAGCGGCCATGATATCGGCTGATGTGGGGATGTGGAGGGACAATGGCTCCTACCATGGCCACTGCAGTATATGGCGGGGCCTATCTGGGGACCTAACCATCCTAGGTATGATGCCAAATCTTTCTCTGATTGTTCAAGATTTTTTTTCTTTTTTTCCTCAAATTTTTCTGTTTGCTTCTGAAGCTTCCTTCTTTCTACTTTACTCAAGTATCTTTCCAACTCTTTTGCTCCGTTTTTATTTATGCTGAGTTATATCTTGAGAAGGCATTCCCCATGGAAAGTACCATTGATTTTGTAATGTCTATAGCTTGCACTATGCAAATTTTTTATAGCAAATTTTACACTAATCTTTGGCCTACAAGTGAGTCTTCTTTTAAATTTTCAACCAAAGTATCTCTATTGACAGAAAAATCTCCTTTCTGCAGTTGCGTTTCCATAAGAAATTGTTAAAAGAACTTGAATTACCTTTTTTAAAGTACCATTTCGATGGCTCCCATCGAAAAATCGACCTCTTTCATATTTGGAGTAATTTTTCTTTTATTTAAAATGCATGCGCTGATCAGTAAGAATGTTTCTAAATGTCATATCTGCTTCTTGCAACGTGGTGGCAATACATCTGTTTGCACTTTGCAGAATTTCAAATGATTTAGACTAATGTTGCACAGATTTCTTTCGGTCGCTGCCAGTCTTACTGGTGTTAAGGAAACTTATTGCCTCAGTTCACTTGCATGCTAATGGACATTTTTCGAAAAGTTTGGAAACTGTGTACATCAAACAGTTTAGACAATCCTGGCGAAAGATCAATATTTCCTTATCCTTCACTGCAGCGCATTTCTTTTATAGCTGCTCTAGTCAGTCGCATATCCTAGGGCAATATCTTGGACTCTTTTAAGATCACACAATAATCCATTATCTTTTTTAAAAAGATCTATTTTAAAAATAGGAGTGCCTTGCAGAACGTCTTCTGTAACAAAACGCCTCATTAAGTCGTTTAAAATAGATAGTAGATCCCCATACATAAATGAAACTAGAGGCCAATATCAATTGCATGATGCAGAGAGTGTAGTCGAAAGTTTTGAGTATTTTCAGCTCACTCAAAATTCTCGGTTTAAACTTGATTTTCCCATTGAATTCCCGGTTCGTTTCGTCTATGTGAGATTCCCGTCTTTTTCCCGGCTCCTAGACACCATGTTTACCAGAAAACGCATAACAAATTTCACAATTTACACGCTTGTGCTGACGAGAATCCAAATTTATTGAGATCAGCCAATTCCCAATACCAATTTCCATCAACATATACCCATATGTGACATTATTGATAATTAAATAATTGGGCCAGTTGTTTAACCTAATAGGCTTAACCATGAATCCCATTTAAATTTTATCGTTAACGATTTACCGGAATTGATTCCCTTGCATGCAGGAGGTCGCATGTGGTGTCAGCTTTATGGGGCATCGCCACATTTTGCAGCCGATGTTCCTTATCGAAATAAAACATAATGTGTTCGTCGGATTGGACGTGGAACTCCTGTTGGTTAGACAGCTCGTTCACCTGATATAAATCCTTTTGAGTTTTTATTTCTGGGGTATTTGACGGAAATTTTGTATAAAACACCTGATGCAACAGAAGAACTAATGCAACGAATAAACAACGAAGGATTTCAAAGAATTACAGTAAATAGGCATGTTTGTAACAGAGTGCGAAAATCCTTACCTTAGGCTACATACCTGCAATGAAGCTGGTGGTTGTCAGTTGCCTTATTTTCTTTAGTGTTAATTATTTAGAATTAAGTTTCTCGTTTATTAAAAGGTTCAAAAAATAAATGTTCAGGAAAAGACGCTTTCTCAATTTTCTCCATTTCTTCCATTTGATTTATTAAAACATAATAAGAATTAGCTTTTGTTTAGTTGGAAGAAACATTTTTTAAAAGATAACAAAATCAAGAAACCATTGGCGACACACATTTTTACAATAATATTAATAGGTATGCCTATACCCAAATGTACGCCTCTGTTGGAAATACATCCAATTTAGTTGAGTAAGAAATTACAATCTATCCATCACATTATTTTACCAAAGTATCAAGCAAATATCATTAAACCGGTTTTAGATTTTTAAGAAATAATGCTTATTGTCTTATTTGTAACACCTTGTATCTTAAACTAAGCGTTGCAAGACCAATGTTTATTAGAACTTTTTGAAGTATTTTTGGGTGACCAATCTCTCATCGAGAATTGGCGCATGTTTTTTGAAACACCCTTTACACGTAGACCCGTTTACCTTGAACCCTTCACAAAAAAAAACAAACAAAATCAAAAACTAATTGCCCCAATTTCCGGAAGTAGCACGTTTATCAAAATGCCCTATCAAACCCAAACTAAATTAAATATTTTTATATGCACCTAATGATTTGTTTGCTTTGAAAATACATTTGAAGGTCCAAAAATACTTTTATCGCTAGGGTACCGATGATGCAAACTTAAATACTAATTACGCTTTCGGGCTACCTAAATGAGTTTGTACGGCTGGCGATTAATGATTGAAACGGATCGGTATTTATTTGGAAATTAATTATCATTACCGTTCAGTGGAAAACCACATAAATTACTCAAAAAGATTAAAAAAAGACGTCCCTTTTCGGCTGGATGTAGGAATAGAAAAATAATAACCAAAATTACCACTTTAAATATATTTTCCCAGGCATAAGGGTGGGCAATATAGGGGTGGACAATATTCTAGATATATCAACTACTTTAAATATTTTTAAAATATCTACATTTCCGTTACACAGGGTGGCAAAATTTCAATATCTTGTTGTATTTTGCGATTTTGTTCGCTATGTCATGAGATATTTATTTAAAATTTCGGTACAAAATTGTATGTAAGCTTAAAGAAAGTATCAACTCGTAAATGTCCTCGTTGGTATACTATAGTCACGGTATATAAATAAATATACGGTAGGTCCACTAGAGACAAATTTCCAATTTCGCCGACAGTGTTTGGCGTCAGAGCGAATCCGGATCAATCTGGTTCGTGGCCTGCGGTGGCTCGGCTACGAGGGACAGTCTATAGTCAGTGTGCAAACACCCTCAGATTGTGAACTGTCGGGTCGCGTTGAAATAATAACCGAGGGAATAATTTTGCATCAGCGAATACTTTTTGAATCTCTTCCGACAGTCTGTCTGATCGCTGATTTATACCGTGCTGCAGGTGTGCGGCGGCTTTTGCGTTTGATGCAAGAGCATCAAAACGATTTTGCTGAGTGACTCTACTCGATATTATTTGTACTCTGATATAGTGTGTGAAGTTGAAGTGTGATAACTGAAAAGAAAATTGTAAATAGGAAGTTTAAAGAGAGTGGGTTAGCATCTGACTATAATGAATTTTCTAAATTAAGATCTATTAGTAAGCGTCTAGTTAAAAATTGTCATAGCAATTTTATAAATTTAACTGAAAGCTCCTTAAATACTAATTGAAAATCTTTTGGGAAATATGAAAATTCAAAAAGAAGCCTAAATGAAATACCCACAGAAGTCACACTTGGAGATGTCTGAAGTAGGCTCGAATTCGAGTCTATATATATGGGGAACTCGAAAACCGTAAGACATACAGTGTTGGTAAAATTATAGGGCAAAATTGCGCAATTAGGTGCCTAACAATATGCTGTTTAGAAAGAAGAAGTTTAGGTTAGCATTTGCGGAGATATCCGAAAAAAAAACGAATTATTGAAAAATAGTTTTATTTTTTTCCTGAGTTTATTTAAATACGGATTTCAAATTGAATTGCACTTTTGCATTGCCACTCTTTTCGCTCTATCCGTGGTATCCAGCCTGGAATCCGACGTTTCGTCATCAAGGGGTCATCATCAACTTGCTTTTTTTAAATACCAACTTTAATTTTTTTAACGTTTTTCAGATGATATGGGTGATATTAATATGAAAATGTGTCTATATTTTTTATCCTTTTTTTCTTAAATTACTTATCTTGCTTTCGCGTAATTTTAAATAGTTTAAGTTACTTCTCAAATTTTTATATTCTATAAAAATATTCTTTCTTGTTTTTTGCGTTAAGTGGAAAATTGGAGCCTTTGTTTTTAATAAAAATAAAGATAGTAAAATTAAATAAACAAGTTCGTTTGTTTTTTACACCAAAGCAAAATAAATAATTGAAAAAAAAAACTAAAAAAAATTATAAAAAAAATTAATTAATAACGCCAATATAGCCTGAAAAACGATAAAAAAATTTAAAGTTCGGATTTTTAAGAAAAGAAAGTTGATGATGACCCTTTGAAGACTAACCGTCGGATTCCAAACTGGATACCACCATTGGATAGAGCGGAAAAAGTGGCAATTCAAAAGTGCTTATTCAATATCAAATCCATTTTTAAATAAGCTCAGGATTTCAGTTTTCTTTTCAGATATCTACGCAAATACTAGGAATTTTAAAACTTTCTACACGGCATGAGGTTAGGCACCTAAATGCGCAATTTTGCCCTAATTCGAGCGACACTGTATCTCTTACGGTTTTCTAGTTCCCCATATATAGACTCGAATTCGAGCCACTCTTGCACGGAAAATGCATCTATCGCCACTTTGTTTTTCGTATTGTTTTTAAATTGTTAATCATGATTTAAGGATAAATGGTTTTTTGATTCTTAAATTTATTAATTTATTAGTATAACATGTGTGGCTTTAGGAATTTAAATGTCTCATATGCATATCTTTTCCACAATAAAACTTATAGAAATACAAAGAACTCAAAGAAGTGTTCCTCTAATCTTTTTGAGCAGTGTATTTGCTAGGAAAGATTTGCCAGATATTTTAAGCGAAGACGAAATGTAGTTGTTTATGTAACAAGTGTGTAATGTTGCCCTTTTTTTTCAACTACCGAGAAATAAATAATATAAATTAAAACAAAAACAATTTACTTTACGCAGTAGTGCGTAAAAAATTTTTAAAAAATTATGTGCCTCACATATTTATATATATATAAGCGCACAACTGATGTGAAGCTTCTGAAGAGATATTAGGAATTGAGTTTTTATTTTCTTTTGAAGCCTTTTTTGTTTTTAATTTCTTTTTTGCTTATTTTCAATTTTTTTTCTTTCCATTTTTGCCATCCCCGACCTCATAACTTAACTCCTTGGCTTTTTTTTTTCGCGGTTCCTCTAACTTTTTCTTTTTTTTTTCTTGTTTAGTTTTATATACTTTTATTAACTTTTCGAACAATTTTCTACATTTTTTTCAATTTTATCGAAAATTTTTGGGTATCTGAAGAGGTGGGTGAGTTTGGATTAGTGGTTATAATTCCCTCCCACTGATGACCCCGTAATACGGGTAAAAAAACCGTCATAGGGGGTCATCCCTTGTCAGATTTTCGTTCCGAGACTCCGTTGCAGATATATCGGCAAAAAACGGTTCTTTTTCCCAAAATCTCCCCTTAAATTAGCCCTCTAGATATACCGAAACATGCTTCATTAAAGTGTTTCACTTTGATAACTTTCATTTGATTTTCATTTTTCAGACTTACCCTCGCTAAACAAGTTTCACTTCAAAAAAATAAGTATAATAAAAATATGAAACAAAGACTACTCTAAAGTAACCGTCCTAAAATAATTTATGATTACATAATGGTATATAACGTATAATCTTCAATGCAGTATTTACATATTTTTTCGATTAAAATTATGAAAATATTTAGTTTATTTTATATATTGAAAATCTAGAATTAATTACGCAATGAATGAACAGTTTCTGCGGCACTGGTCTGACTGGGATATTATCCTTATGAATTTTAGGTAAGCCGTAAAAAGGGGGGGGGGGGGGTGATGGATTCATTAATTTGAGAAAAATTTGTGAGTTATCAGGTAGTACCAGAACTGTTATTTTTTAATAATGAAATAATTTGATTTTGGTATTTATTAGTCGGGATAATATCCCAGTCAGATCAGTAGTATCATATGTGAAAGCTCCATGTTACAAATTATGCCAATTCTTTACGAATATTTTACCAAAATTCTTTAAATTCGATTCTAAGTTTGCACTTAAAAACTCCTTTGATTTCATTCATAAAGTCAAAAACTTAAAAATTCCAAATAATTCAATATTGGTTTCCTTTGATGTGAAGAGTCTGTTTAGCTCCATACCGTTAAACGAACATTCACGTATTATTAACGGACTAATAGATAGATAACTCTGATAATTTAGTAAAAGAAAAAGGCGATCTCAAATCTATAATTCGTACATGTATAGATCAAAATTATTTCCAGTATAATAATATTAGGGATAATTAGTACACTGCTTTTAGATTTTTCAAAATAATTTAATGAGATATAAAAACAAAATACCGTCAGGCAGTTTAGTAGGGTATAACAATTTTAGATTTTAGTATACAACTACTCTTGATAAAGGCCTCATCAAGCCGAAATATATGTCGAGTGAAATATCTCATTAAATTATTTTGAAACATCTAAAAGCAGTGTACTAATTATCCC
>MU182766.1:246329-263022 GCA_016904865.1 Pissodes strobi
TTTGCAAAATAAATTGTGTGAACTGTGAAGCTGTATACGTAGGACAAACTGGTCGAAACTTAAATATTAGGATTAAAGAACACAAAAAATCGATTTTACATAATATTAAAAACTCTGGCTTAGCAAAACATTGTATAGAAAATAACCATTTTATAGATACGAATAATGTCAAACTTTTACACACCGAAGCAAAAAGCAAAAACTGAACCTTTTGGAGGACCTAGAAATCCAAAAGTCACAAAAAGCAGACGTTTTAAATACGAACGACCAACTGACCTGCTCTTTAAATACCTGCATAATTGACAGTGCAATAAAAACAAAATACAGTATAACAATTTAGATTTTAGTATTCAACTTCTCTTGATAAAGACCTCATCAAGCCGAAACATATGTAGAGAAAAATATCTCATTAAATTATTTTGAAACATCTAAAAGCAGTGTACTAATTATCCTTAGTATTATTAATGCACTGATGTATAAGAGAGATTACTTTACGCACTAGCGCATAAAAGTTCATTTTACGCACTGTGAAATGTGCCTAACGTTAGTACATTACGCACGTCAGTAGAAAAATACAGTTTTCATTGTCTGAAAAGCAATTTAGAGAATTTAAAAATAATTCTATGGTCCTTAAATTTCCTTTCGCCCAAATTTTAAATGGTAACCAGCTAAAACATTTTATTATCTAATGAATAATTTATGAAAAAGCAGAAAAAAAAATATTTTGAAGTTATCAAGGCTCTTTGGCATGTTGGAAACTGAGTAAAATCGGGTGCCCTTTAAACTGATAAGTGTCTCGTATAAGTGTGCTTGCTCAGTAAGATTTCCAGCATGTTAATAGTACCCTAGAACAGGCTATATTTACCCGCGTTTTTTAATTACCAACTTATTTTTATATGTCTAATTGCTTCACTAATTACCCACAGCGTTTACTGCAGGATTTTAAATAAAAATCAATAATGTACATAGATAAAAGCAAAATAATACTAGTACAAAAAGTCTAGAAAAAAACACTACTTACTACTTAATATGGAGCTGCATATTCATACCTAAAAGTAAAAAAAAAACATATATTAAAATTAAAAGTAACTCGCATTTTTTGTGTTATACAAGATTACACGATTATTCAAGATTATTTGAGATTACAAAGCATTACTCATGATTATATTATAGGATAATGTCTTGAATTACCAAAGACCAATGGTTTTGGCAAATTACCAAATTAATGTCTACAATTGACAATACATGTACAGGGTTATTCATTTTAAAGTAAAAATGGTCTTTTGTTTTTTACGAAAATAGCCATTTCAGGTATTTTTTTCCATACAATTCAAAAATCTCACCAAAAAAACATTTGAATTAAAAACAAAAGACTTACAGCGTGTTTGTCATGTTTTTTAAATGGAATACCCTATATATTTTTATACCAATGGATAGAGCTCTTTACAAGGAATTCACTGATATAGGGGTTGCTGGGTTTATTTCCAGCGGTTTTCTTACAATTAATTAAAAACAGTCCCGTAAGAACATCATTTTTAAAGGATAGTTTTACCTGAAAAAGCTAGATAGGTATCATAGGTGTTTATCTGTCAAAGTTAAACATTTTACTTTTGCATGTATTATATTTGCAAAGTTTTATAATGAGGTTTTCATCAGAGGAGCGGCTTCAAATTATAACTTTATTTTACAAAAGTGAAGAAAATGCCAGCGAAACCCGACGAAGATACATTGCAAATTTCTCCGAAATATATCGGTGAAAACAATCTTAAATCTTAAAACCTTATTTGAAGAAAGAAAATCGTTACATATTAGAAAAAGGAGTAAAGTAAGGAAAAGGAACCGGGATCGAGCTATTCTAAATTATTTTACCCGGAATCCCATGAATTCGATTCCTGATGCAGTCCGAGACTTACGGTATGGTCCTGCAAGAAGCAGAGTAACCTTTGTCACGATTCAGAGAACATTGAAATATTTTAAGTATGCTCCATATCGCATCCTTCCAGTGCAGCATTTAACACTTGAACAAAAGCAACGGCGCTTCCAATTTGTTTCTCAAATTTTAATCCGAGAACAAGATAATGATCCTACACTATTTCAAAGAATCCTTTGGACCGATGAAGCCACATTTACTACATCGGGCATGTTTAACCGACACAATACGCATTATTGGGCAGCAGAAAATCCCAGGAAATTTCAAGCTATTAAATACCAAGGAAGGTATTCTCTTAATGTCTGGTGTGGTATATTTAACAACAGAATTGTCGGGCCAATATCTCGATCTTCTTGAAAACGATATTGAGAACATTTTCGAAGAATTGCCACTCGAAACTATCGCAATATAATTTGGCAACAAGATGGGGCGCCGCCTCATGCTGCTCGCCAAGTTTTGCAATTTCTTAACCAACGTTAAATGAGTGGATTGGACGTTATGGAACTATTAGATGGCCACCTAATAGCCCCGATATTCGAATTTTGGACACCTTTCTATGGGGCCACTTGAAGAATGTTGTTTACGAAAATAGGAATGCAAACACGGAAGAAATTAGAGGAAAAATTGTAAATGAAATCGATCGTCTTAACCAAGAACCCCAAATATTATTGACGAGTTTAGAAAGGTTAAGGAGGGGATACCGATCATGTTTCGAAAATCATGGAGGCCATAAAGAAGATTTAATTTATTAATATTATTTTTATCGTTGTCAAATAGTTAGTATGTGTTGTTACTATTACGTTTTACTTTGGATTTTATGTTAATAATTAATAATTAAGGTTTTAAGATGATGTGTTTTGATGCTTGACTTTGACAAATAAACACCTATGATACCTATCTAGCTTTTTCAGGTAAAACTATCCTTTAAAAATGATGTTCTTATGGGACTGTTTTTAATTAATTGTAAGAAAACCGCTGGAAATAAACCCAGCAACCCCTATATCAGTGAATTCCTTGTAAAGAGCTCTATCCATTCGTATAAAAATATATAGGGTATTACATTTAAAAAAAATGACAAACACGCTGTAAGTCTTTTGTTTTTAATTCAAATGTTTTTTGGTGAGATTTTTGAATTCTACGGAAAAAAATACCTCAAATGGCTATTTTCGTTTTTTACAAAAATACAGGGAAGTTAAAACAAAAGACCATTTTTACTTTAAAATGAATAACCCTGTACACATACTTAGTGCTAGGATAACCCCTGGAAACTGTAAATCGTTTCGCTCTAAGTTTAGATTCTACGGCCTGTCAAAGTTACACAAATTTCAATTAACTGTCGATATTTCAGAAACAGTTAGAAGTAGGCATAGGACATTATACATAAAATATGCCTAGAATTTTCCATACAATCTAAAAATTTTACGGATTTCAATGCAATGCTTATAAACGTTTCCCCCCCTAAAAAGTGAACATAGGCATGCCCTTCTTTTTGTCTTAAATTATTTCGTTTCAAGGGACGCACAATGTCCTTAATTTATTTCGTTCAGTTTATTATAGAATTTTCACTACAAAAATGTGTCCAATTATAATTTGGAACACCACGTATTAATCCAAATAAGAGTAATTTGAAGCATTTAAAATTACATCGAGATCCACAGTGGAAATATGCAAACAGAATCAAGCCAAGGACGACAATGTTTTATCTTTGTCGTGAGTAGGCGTCAAGCACAGAATAATAATAAAAATTATTTTCAAACAAGCATGTATATAAAGAAGGCAGACGTTGTTGTTATGCAAATTAATTTTGCAAAACTTATATTGTCTTGCTAATAATATTGAATGTCTATTGCATAAATAAAATTTTAGCGCAGTTTTTAATCTTCATTTTCACCTGAGTTTAAGTGTCTAATCAGCTGTAGCAGTAGCAACTAACTATCAAACACTTTTTCCCTTTTTGACCTATTTGTAATTAATCAGCTATTTATAGACCTCACGCAACATTTTCATTTACTTAAGAACCTGGTTTCTGGTTATATTTTTTATGACAGCTAAAATCTGAACAGTAAGGATCCGCTACAAAAAGAAATAGACGATCGTGTCTGTAAAAAATGCACATCAACTTTGTTGATGTGCATTCTGCTGATTCTACATATACCAGGTTTTATACCTCTATGTTTAACAATAATTGAGAAAAATTATAAAAACTGTGCTATAAGATCAATGCACTAGAGTAAGACCTTATTTTATGCCGTTCTCTTTTTAACACATTAGTGTTATGACACGGTATATCCAGTGCAAGTTATGTGACGACCACAAAGGAAGTTCTCACGGAAACTGCAGAGTTAACAACTTCATGCGAACTTATAAATATACCTAATTATTGTGTAAAATAAATGTTTTTAAAAACACAGTCTCTCCTTTGCGAAACTTAACTGGCGCAGTCGTTCGGATAGTTGCAGGTTGCAGTTTTTCATATCGAAGTTTCCCGGTATCGGGTCCAATTTGGTCGTGAAAAACGTAGTTTTTAATCTTTTGGCAACTAAGAAAAACCTCTTCGCATTGCAACTGCGCTCCACAGGCGAGGAAAAGAGAAGAATCATCCCGTGCAGACAGGACCTTGGACAAGGATTGGACAATGGCATTGACCAACCGCAACCAGGTTTCAATTATACTCATGATGATAGAGGCTCTGACTCACTCCTTTATTTCCCTTTAATTTAGGTATAACTAGAATAGTAGAAAGTAACCATACTTTTAAGCATTAGATTGGCGTAGGTCCTTTAGTTAATCGAATAGATAATCTTGGAGATTTTTATAAAATTATAGAATTAAACCTAGATACAACATATGCTAGAAATAGTGCTTCTGCAATCTTGTGCATTCTTCTGACGCCTGAAGAACAGTTAATTAATAACGTTAGGATTAAGCTTAATAATATTTCACCGCATAAGCGATCTAAAAGAGGTATTTTGAATATCGTTGGTAAAGCACATAAATGGCTTTTTGGAACTTAGATAGTGATGACAAAGCAATTTTGTCTTTGGCAAACAGTCAGAATTCTGTTATTCACGGAATGTCTCTTCAAATATCCCTCACTAAACAATTATTCAGTAACTATAATAAAACAATTTCTCAATTAGGTGCAAATAAAACAATTTAAAAAAAGCAAGTTACTGCAGTTTCAGTATAACGTAAACCAAACCTTAGATGATATTTCAACATAGATAAGAGCTCAAAATACTCTCAATCAGATCATTCTAAACAGCCAAATTTTAATTACCTTCTTAGACAATATAGATAATGCGATTATGTTCGCTAAACTAAATACATTGCAGAGTTCAGTAATTTCTGCATTTCAATTAAATGAAATCATAACCTATTTGGTGAATACATAAATGATAATCAAAAAATTATAAATTTTAATAATACAATTTCGTATTATCAAATTTGTGGTCTCCAAGTAAGCTTTTCAAATAGTAAGATTATATTCACTATACATTTTCCAATCTTACTTAATGAAGTGTTCGATACTTTTTCACCTCATCTCAATTCCATTGAACCAATCGATCATAATTCTGAATTATTTCTACTTAATACTTGGCTTAAATCAAATACAAGAAGAACAAGAAAAGTAGCTGCATATTCGAAGATGTCTACATATGCCAAAATCGATTGAAAACTCTGTTTACAAACTGCATCTTCTCGATGATCCGGTATGTTGAAAATCAAAACTGCCACGCGAAAAGGTTCAATTACAACACCCAATAGTAAAAGCCATTACCAGCAAACACATACTAATTATACCTGCGAACGATCAATTAAAAGTCTTCGAAAAATGTGAAACAAATGGAGGATACGTCTTTGTTGCCACGCCAAAAATGGTAGAGTTACCAGTCGGTTGCCAAATAAGAATTTTGGACCACCATTTTATCAATAAGAAGACGAAGTTAAAGCTTAGCTTACCCGAGATTATAATGCCCGAAGAAAACACGCATTTTCTAAAGCAAGAGCCCATCCAACTTAAATCAATCGATCTGGACGAAATAAATCGGCTGAAAGAAAAATCAATGCTTCTGAGGACTCCCGAAAAATGGGATATCCACCCAGTCGGATGGAGTTTTATCAGCATGATCCTTTCCCTTCGAGTAGTACGAGTAGCCCTTCGAATCTGAAAATCTACACACAAAGAACCCGGAAGAAGACTGTCAATCAACCCGTTGAATCCAACCAATGAAACATTCATCCCTCATGTTTCACTCTTCGGCGGGAGGAAATGTGTGACGACGGAAACTGCAGAGCTAACAACTCCATGCAAACTTATAAATATACCTAATTATTGTATATTATTCTCGAGCTTGTAACGTGTAAAATAAATGTTTTTAAAAACACAGTCTCTGCTTTGTAAAACTTACTTGCATTATAAATATAAACCTATAATTATTGTTTACCAGTTCAACAATTAAGTAATGACAATAATAGGGACCGATTGGAATTTTATCAAGAAATAAAAGGAAAAGTAGTAATAAATCAATTAAATTTATCAAAATTAATGTTTACTGACGAAACGATATTTACCACTGCAGGAATGTATAAGCGAAAAAACAAACATTATGATACATTTAAATTCAATTTCATATCAAATTAGGCAGATTAGAAATTGAGACATCGTGTGGTACCATTTACATTCAATTCAAGAAACATCAATTATCAATGTCCAATTTCTATGTTATAAATTTGTGTGGTATATTTCAAATTTAAAAGAGTAATCGACTTACCGTTTAAACGTAAAATGACTATCGATCCTATCCTTTCAAATGAACTAAGCCCTGATGAATATCCAAAAAGAAAACCAAAACAGCTGATTTAACCTAATTTCCAAATTCAATTGGCTTCCTGTCTGCAAGCAGCAGTAATTCGATATCGGCTTAGCGTGTCCTAAAGGTGGATTATCATGCATCCGATATCCGACGATACGATGATCCGACAGTGTTTCTATTGATTAAAATATTCGTCTTCCTAATGGTTGGATTGTCAAGATTATCGTATCCGAATTTTACAGGCAATTTGGCATTTTGTAAGTAATAGTTTTGAGTGAGTCACGCAAGGAGGATTCTCAAAATTTCATATTCAGCACACAATTAGCGGGACCCAAAGATAAGTTTTTACCGAAAAATGTACCATGATCTTGTCCTTCGTACTAAACCGAAATGTTCACGTACACAATAGGTCTGGGTTAATATTAATCATTATACAGGGTGTCCGAAAAATACGTGCACAACGTTTGATGACAGACGCCTGACGTCAAAATAGGTCGATTTAAACGGACTCTCCTATATCCAAAATTGCTTCATTTAGCCTGCAGAGGGCGTCAAAAATAAAAATAAAATATTGTTTTTTTCATAAAATTTTCAAAAACGTACAAATCGATTTTAATAATTTATGGTGCTGAGTCTTAGGCTATACAATGACGTTTTCTGTTTGCATATATAGTAACCGGCTGTAATTAACCGGAAGTATTATAAAAGTGACTTACTGACAAATCAGATATTATTTTTTCTAGTGTATTTTGAAGATTTTCCATCTCTTGCAAAGTTTTGCTGGGCTAAGTGCTTATGCTAGAAAAGAATAATTTTCAACATTGTTTGCTGGTGTCTTCTTATATTCTCTTGTTCCTATGGCATTCAGTATTTCTGTTGACAAATTTATGTCAGAGTTTGAACATTTAGGCCACTATTTAACTTCTAAATTCTTTTACGATTACGTTAATTATGGACAACCATATGAACTCCGAAAAGCTTGACATGCTTTTGGTGTACGGGTGTTGCTAAGGAAAAGGACGTTAAAGTGTCCTGACCGTCGTATACCACCAAATCACCAAACATTTGCGAGTATTGAACGTCATAGTCGAAAAACGGATAGCTTTGAGCAACAATTTTGAAGGTAGGAGTCGTATGAGGACAACTCGAACTGTTGAAAAAGAAGAGGAAGTTTTGGTAAGAGTTGAAGAAGAGAAGAAGCAAACATCAGTACACGCCGCGCCGGTTGGAACATGAGTTGGAGCTTCCTAAAACAATCGTAAATGACATTTTAAGACAGCACCCGTATCACGTCCAAACAGTTCAAAAATTTTTGCCAATTGGTCCCTCCCAGCGGCTTTTATTTTGCCAATTTATTCGGAACAGAAGAATCGACGATCTAAATTTTAGTAAGAAAATCTTATTTACCGACGAGGCCTGCTCTATAAGGTCAGGAGTTACCAATCTGCACAACGAACATGTTTATGTCATTAAAGTTCCCCACCACCAACATTAATTTAAAATAAATGTTTGGGCAGGTATTATCGATCGATACCTTATTGGTTCTATGGTATTACCAAATTGAATGGAAATATTTACCTACATTTTGTGCAAAACCCTTTGCCAATTCTTCTGGAAGATTTACCCCTTTTAATTCGGTAGGGATTGTGGTATATGCACGATGGAGCACCACCTCAGTTTTCCGCTGTTGTTCAGCGATACCAGCATGACCAAGGTGGATTAGAAGAGGCAACGAATGTATCACTGCGATGGCCACCACCTTCCTTCTTTTTTCAACTTAACTTGCATTCATGCATGTTTAACGAACATTATCGGTAATTTCTATTGCACTTGTTCTATTACTACATTTTACAATATCATCAGCTAAAGTTCGTTTTAAAATTACAGATATTAACCAAAAATCTATGGTTGATATTAAGGGCGTAAACCAGTTTACAGACAATGAATTTGATTATTTCTGAAGAAATTCGGTATGCCAGTGACGTGTCTAAATGCAAGTTATTTAAATTAACAAAATACTAAACACTATGGATAAATGAATGAAAAACGGAATTTCTTTAATGTCTATATTTTGGTCCTAAAAAGGGCATTTTTTGCGGTAGTTCTTGAACTCACAATTTATCGTTGAAAAGAAGTGAAAAGTCCTCTTACGAGTAGTGCGTCGTACTGTCGTCATTGGTACCCAGAGAAATAATTAGCAGCTTTATAGTTTCATCTAGCATATCAAGTTCCCATATTTTTGTCTTTTCCTGACGTCTCTTGAAAAATACTTTCAGCACTTTTCATTTTATTTCATGCCTTGCCACAACACCTTTAATTAGAGCCCAAATTAATTATATTGGATTTAGTTCACAGTGGCGAAGTTCTGTAATATTTCGTTTTAGAGCCATTTCATCAACCACATATTTCGTTCAAGCAGGCTTACTTACATTAACGATTTCAAGTAACTCTTTTTTAATCACATCTTCGACGGCTCAGTCTGATTCAATACCCAGAATTAGAAGTTTTCACTTCAAATTTACAATTGACGAAATGTGAGATTTTGTTGACTGATATGAAAGTATGTATCAAAAGCAATCATTTACAGGTGCGTATTCCCCAAAAAATCATTGGGAGCAAAAACTGTTTGCAGTTCTATTGTTGACATTCGTCTCCACCAGTCAATTATTCGCAAACAACTGTATGTTTGCAAACATTTTTCATCGATCCGACAGAAAATAAATAGTATCCATTTCTTTTTTAATCTGTGCCGAACCCGGAATGGCGCCGAGAAGAAAACGTCGTGCGGCACTAGCAGCTTTCATAATTATGCATATTTTAATTGAAAAAGAGAGCAGTGAAAAGATCAAGAGAAGAAAACATAGATTTTGGACATCCCATTTTTCGAATACAAGAAAGTCAAGGCCACTGCTAAGCTAACTGATTTACGAACAGCTGATAGGGGTGGTATATTTAAAAAAATTTGCCGCATGTCACAGATCTTCAGTTATCTTTTGCAATTTTACTCCAGGCGCCATGCTTTTTAGTTTTGTAGTAATACAACTTATGCGTAGCGTGCCACATTTCTGGTTTCATTTTGTACAATTCAATTAATTGCAAACATTTGTCATTATCCCATTCCATTATCTGAAAAGAAAAGTTTTAATTTGTTTATTTTGGTCTGATGCTCTGAACGTTGGTTGTCTCTCACTAAATCACTCACTGTTCGTAGCAACGTCTCCACCAAAAAAGCAAAGTGCACACACAAACAACAAATCCCTTTGATGTACCGACACCGCTCGGAACTCGACCAAATGATTGCAAACGTTTGAGAATGCGGATAATATGCGTCTGCCCCAAACAAATAATGAGTTTGCAAATATTTGCCAACAATCATAAACATTTTGCGCGCTTGGTGGATAAGCAAGCACCTTACCAGTTCCACGAACCCCACCCCACATCTAAATGGTGTAACAGAGCGTGCAATAAGAACTGTAACTGAATAAGTTTGTGATGTGATTTATGATTTGAAATTTTTAGAAAATTTTTTGAAATGAAAACATCTTTTGGCGCCTTACCTAAAATCAAGAAGACGGTAAACTCTTTTTTTTAATGTTTAATGCCTAAAAATAAGCTTACAAAAGAACGCCTTATTAACTTACTATAAGATTAAATGTATAGAATTGTCCAGGTTCGTGTGCAATTATTAAACTTCTTATCCTAGAAAGTTAATGCATTCTTAATTATTGATCTTGTTTGCTGATCGAAGTCCCTAAATGATAAACAAGCTAATATTGAAGAAAGATTACTTCTAAGTATATACGCAAATAAAGATTTCAGAAATAACAATAATATTATTATGAGCTCAATATGTCTAATTAATATAATGATTGGTTATTAGCCAGGTCCGTAATTCGTTCAGCACACTTTTTTTCCTGGGTACTGAATGAGAGGCGTCACGTGTGACGCATCAGACTCAACTATGTGACGCTCAGTCGTGCGATTTTTCAAAATACATTAAATTAGTGCAAAATTGCGCATTAAGATGTCTAACAGATAAGTTTTAAAATTCCGATTATTTCCGGAGATATCCGGAAAAAAGCCAAAATATTGAAAAATCGTTTTATTTTTTTCCTGGGTTTATTTAAAAACAGATTTCAAATTAAATTGCACTTCTGCATTATCACTTTTCCCCCTCTATCCAGTGGTGATATCCAGTATGGAATCCGACGTTTCGTATTCAAGGGGTCATAATCAACTTTCTTCTTTTTTAAATACAAACTTTAATTTATTTTTATCACTTTTCAGATGATACTGGCATTATTAAATATGAATATGTGTTTTTAATTTTTGTAAATTATTAATTTTGCTTTGGGGAAAAAATAAACGAACCTGTTTATATAATTTTAGTATTTTTTATTTTTTTTTAAATGAACGCTCAAATTTTCCACTTAACAAAAAACAAAATAAAATATTTTTATAGAATATACAAATTTCAAAAGAAACAAACTAAAAAATTTTATTAAAATTAAAATAAAAAAAAAATAAAAACAAATACTCATATTAATAAGGCCAATATCATCTGGAAAACGTTATAAAAAATTAAAGTTCGTATTTAAAAAAAAAAAGAATGTTGATAATAACCACTCGAACAAACGTCGGATTCCAAGCTATAAGGCAAAAGTGCAATTCAAGTTGAAATCCGTTTTTAAATATGCTCAGGAAAAATATAAAACGATTTTAAAATTTTTTTTTCGGATATCTCCGGAAATACTCGGAATTTTAAAGCTTTCTAAACGAAATATTCATAAGAGCACCTAAATGCGCGATTTTGCCCTAATTTGACTAACACTGTATCTCTTACGGTTTTCGAGATCCCCACACATAGACTAGAATTCGAGCCGAGCCCACCCTGTACACATTTTATTTGCCGGTTCTCCAAGCGCTATTGTAATTGGTCAAAGTGTAAAAATAACAAGTATTTTGTTTCGGTGTCTATATTTTTGAAAAATGAGTCATTTTGGGTCGTTCTAGCCCCCCTACTTCCCTTTGAATTTTCTTTAACAAAATATGGAAGATTAATTAATCCTAAATAGTAGTTGTTTCAAAGATAAATGCGGATGGCGGATGGTAATTATATATCTATACCGGGTCGAACAAATTTTCTAATTTTTAAATTAAAGCTGAACTATACTAATAATTTACAAAAGAGCGATTTTCGAACAGATTTCCATAATGAAAAAAATCCTAAAAATTCAAACAGTGATTTTATACCTATACAGGATCTCCCAGAAGTAGGTATCGAAAACTAAAGAAAACAACTCAGATTAACCTCAATTAACTAAAGTAAGTAAAATTACTTCAAGCTAAGCAAACCCAAACTCATACTAAGCGAAACTAACCCAAACTAAATTGTAATAATTATTGTAAAACATAGTAATTTTAATTTATGGGTATATACCATGTTGCGTGAAAAAGTGATCAAAAAAATTAAAGAAAAATTTTTTGGGAACTAGGAAGAAGGCAAGAATAATAAACTAGAGACGATGGCTACATCGATGGGCCGGATTTTTTCACTGACAGCTGCTCTGTCGTGAAGTAGCCACGCGCGAAGTTAGCGCGAAAGACTTATCATACATATGGCAAGACTATTTTTCTTGTTTAGAATTTATTAAAATGTGTTTAAACTCAAAATTTTAAATGGGTAATAAAATTAAACTATTTCTTACTTACTATTACTGTTTATTTTTAATAGTAAAGAATGGAAAATACTTCTTACAAGTTTTTTGTATTTGAATTTAAACAAACCTGGGTAAGCCAAAAGTAAATAGAAGGATAACGATTCGGGGATTATGAAATCTTGTATGAAAAATATTCTTAAGAGTATGAGTTTATGAGAGAAAAATAGATAAAAATCTAATCTAATGTAAAATACCATATTCAAAGAGAAAAGTTGAATTAGTTAAAAAATAACTTTTATTCTACCAACAAGTATATTTGTATCTATGTACATGTTTACTGATCTTCACAATAGTAATTTTCTTGTGGCACTCAGAGTTCGACATTTTATTTTCAAATTATGGAAAATAAAATTGAATTAAGAAAGTCTTAGTTTTAAAATTTGTGTGTATTAACTAGTGACTGTTACATTCATAATGCTAATAACATGGGTGCTTATGAATGAAAAATCCTAAATATATGATTCGACACTGCTGTATGACATAATATATTTATGATATTCTGACGTGATAAGCAAGATCAGAATCTAAGGAACTTAAACAATGTATAAGTAAGAATTACTTTCCAGAATATTGTTTAAAACCTAAATAGCCAGGAAACACACTGTGTAATAAAACCCCCAGTTTGACAACTGCTCTACAATATTAGGTAAAATGTTATTATTCCTCCGAGACTTGCTTAGATTTAAAAATAATTTAAGTTGTTCCTACCTTATTTAATAAAATCATCCACTCGATCATCAATAACTACACTGGAAAATACTCTGCAAAACAGACACTAGGTCTCTGCTTTAATCCTCAATTTATGGGATTTTCTGTAGGATCAAACGAAAAATATAAAAACTATCAAGTTTCTCAATGTCCAAAGCACAACTATCAATGATTTTAAAACATCCGGAAATATCAGTAAAAAAGCTGAAAATAAAACGAAAACATAGAAGATGTAATGACAGCAATGGCGAAATGAAGGACGTTCGTCGTGCAGAAACGTCACAGCGATGTCGATGTGGATGAGGGGACCGCGGGGCACGGGACGACAGTAAGTGAACATATTATGCTCTTATGGGAAGTAACAATCCTCTCTAGTTTATTATTCTTGGGTTACACCAAGTATAGAAACGTATAGAATTAATCGAGATAGGTTTACTGGAATAAAGAAGTACGGTTGCCATGGCAACGGAAAATAACAAACTACGTCGCTGAGTTCGTACTGGGCCGTAAAATGTATCTATCTGACAGCCATTTAAAATGACGCTTAGAAACTTTTTTGGCCGATGTTCTCATCTAAAAGGTAAATATTGCTTCTAGTTGCAATTAATTTTTTGTCTGTTTTACCTAACAATAAATTTCTTTTATTCGAATGAATGAGTTCAAATGTGGACCAGTTCCTTTCAGAGACTGATGATGATGAAACTAATTGCAGTAACCGAGATAGCCCAAAAAAAAACGAAAAAATCGCATGGTTTTTTTCAGATTCTTTTCCAAATTAAAAAAAAAATAAAGAAAATGTTGGTTTGAGGTCTAAGAAAACGTTCTAAAAGATAAAGGTTCCAAACATTTCTTAGTTGACCGCTCTATTTATGTGCGAGTGGGTGATCTGGACATTGCCCACTGCACATTGCGAAATAATAATTAAATAAATTCTGTATGGTAGATTAAATTCCTATAAATCGTTCTTTGGAAATAAAATAGAAATAACAGACAATAACTTTAGATCAATCTACTTATGCAGCGACTACGTGTTTCTATACGAATATCGTGTCTCGCGCTATTGTCTTCTTGGTATGTTTTCGTTTCTTGCGAACTAAAGAAGCAGGCTGATAAACGAACTCGGGCAAAAAGCCTATTTGCGCGTTTTTCTAGCCGATATCTCGGGCCGGATCTGTGATTTTTAAATTCCACTGTAAATAGTTTAATTAATTGCCGAATCGGGGACGGAGCCCCGGCTATTGCCTTGACAATGGACGAGTCGGATGACGGGGATAGCAGTAATCTATCCTTTAAATCGACGGACTTTAGAGAAAACTACTTCCCAGAACGCTTCATTGCTAAAGTGAAGAAAGTAAGACAGCACCTAGTTGGGAATAGGGAAAAATGCAAGGATTGCGCGGACCGGGTAGGCTCACTTACGTCAATGAGCAGACCGGGACGCGAGATTGACAAGGCCCTAAATGAAGCTTCAGATCACTTGAAAGAAAAGCACGGCTTTTTCACATACAAGAAGCCCGAAGCTAAAGCCAAAATAGACACTGGAAGGGAAAATTTGCCCAAGCGAAAACGGGTAGAACACGATACGCCTCCTGAAAGAGTAGAGGTGATGGAAATCGAGGTTGCCGACGCTTCCAACTCGATTACGCAAAAAACAGCGCAAAAAGCAGCGCAAATAAGCGAACAAAAAGTTAGCGAGACTACGGGGAATTTCAGCAGCGAGTACGAAAAAGGACCCGGTAATGCTTCTGTGCTGCTGTCACCCAGGGGTGACAATACCCTCTTTAAAGTGCCTTATAAGGCCTTACAATTTAAAAGTAACGTCAAGGCCGTAAAGCTTGATATGGGTGGCCCTCCCCCCATCCCCCTGAAGAACGCCTTCGAGGCCCTTAGTGATCTAGACGACGAAGCATCAAGTGAAGCTTCGGTTACCACAAATAGCGTGAGGAAAACAGGTAGAAAAGCCTCGGAGCGCTCGCAAACCAAAAAGAAGGTGCCGCCCAAACCAAAGGCGCCGCCGGCAGTTAAGCCGCCCCCACCGCCGCCCCCAATCGTCCTTCAGGGAAAATTCAACAGCCACAAGACGCTAATAGAAGATTTCAAAGCGATGAGAATTATTAACTATAATGTAAAATATACACGGAATTCGACCGTTATTTACACCGAGACAGAGAGAGACTGGCAAACGATCAAAAAAGCCCTCGATGATAACGAACTGGAGTACCACTCATATGCGGACCGACAGTATAAGACCAGAGCCTACGTACTAAGAGGATTAGACGGGGACATATCGATCAACGACATTAAGAACGAGCTATCGGATACATTCAACATCGAAACAAAGGCAATCTTTTTAATGAAAAAGACGCGTGACCCCCTATACCTGGTGGTGGTAGCTTCCACGATCACAATCAAGCGACTGCAACAAGAGGTAAGGGTTCTAATGAATATCAGAGTATCCTGGGAGCACCGAAGAAATGACAAAATTATCATGCAGTGTAAACGATGTCAAACACACGGGCATTCGTCTACCAACTGCAAGAAAGCCGTAAAATGTAGTCGATGCGCTGGTCCTCATGAAATTACGTCTTGTAACCCGGAGGTGACAGCAAAATGTGCTAACTGTGGCGGCGATCACAGGGCAATTAGTCAAGATTGCCCTGTGTATCTGTATAAGGCGAATCAAATCCAGAACAACAACCCCAGACAAAAGAAACAGACGAAAACGCAATACGTACCTGCTCCCTTGCCTGCCACGCCGGCCTGGCGACGGCAAGACGGCGAAATAGGAGGCCGGGGTAAAAATAGAACGGGACAATCAAGAGAGGCAGCCCAGGACAGGTCAAGTCACCCCTCCCCGGACAGACAGAACAACTATGACAAAGACTTCCCGAAAACTATCGGAACGAGAGCCACACAGCCTGTGAATACGGACTCTAGCAAACAAACAAAAAACGTGAGTAACCAGCCTAACACTAATCCAAACAATATCGCCTTCAGTGTTTCTAGACTATCAAATATAATTAACGAAATAAACTCTCTAATTAATCTTGAGGAGTTGTTTTTCGCCTTAGACAAGTACGTCTCAATGCTAAGGGCGTGCAACGGCGAGAAGCAACTCCTGATGCAATGCTCAATCAGATTTTTTACCACCGAATTTTCAAAGTACAACATATAATTGTACTTCCAATATCACTGTATATATTTCTTGATGTGTATAAATGTACAACATTATCTCGTGGAATTGCAACGGAATCAAGCATAAGCTTGGGGAATTCCGCAATTTTCTGTATAAATCCCGTCGCCAGATTGTTTTCTTAAACGAAACGCGTTTAGATCACGAATTCAAGTTAAAATTTCGCGAATACAACATCGAGAGAGCTGATAGGCCAGGAGGACGTGCAGGGGGAGTGGCCTGCTTGATACACAGGTCGGTCGCTTATAAGAGACGTGTAAATCTTAACACTGCCATTGAACATGTAGCACTCGAGCTGAACGGCGGCCTGTGTATCGGGGGGGGG